>JAOEHY010001033.1:0-13668 GCA_025447955.1 Psilopsiagon aurifrons
TCAATCTCCCCTCTGTCAGTTTAAAGCCATTCCCCTTGTCCTGTCCCTACAGGCCCTTGTCAAAAGCCCCTCTCCAGGTTTCTTGTCGGCCCCTTTAGGCACTGGAAGCTGCTCTAAGGTCTCCCTTTAAGGAGCCTTCTCTTCTCCAGGCTGGACAAGCCCAGCTCTCTCAGCCTCTCTCCATAGCAGAGGTGCTCCAGCCCTCAGAGCCTCTTCATGGCCTCTTCTGAACTCACTCCAGCAGCTCCACATCATATTTTTCTTTTTTTTTTTTAATTGAATGCCCCAGTTTTGGGAGAGTAAAAACTTTGGTTTATGGAAGGGATGCAGATACCTGACAGAGGTGGGAATTGGCAGAGGAGCCATCTCATCTCCCTTGTAGAGCTCTCAACCTTGCTAGTGTCCTTTTTAAGATGAAGCCACCAAGTCTTTTCCCAAAAGCCCTCTCCATTGATAGGCTGCTTAATGTCTTTCCTGAGCAGGAGTATAAATGCAGCACCTTAATAGAATAAATCAAATAGTATTGAGCTTTTCATTACGCCGCCTACAAACTCAAGCAGCTGCCGAGAGTTGCCCTTGAAACACCTCGTAAGGCACAAGTGACTCTACCACTGTTGGCATCCAGGGGACTTCCTTCCCCCCATCCTTCCTGCGTTTGCTCATCGCCACTCATTGGCAGTCACTCCCGCTGTGCTGCCGTATGTTCGGCTTCTGCGGGAATCAGTGTGCAGAGCCGGCAGCTACCTGGTCCAGGAGCAGCCGCAGCACGGCTCCCGGCCCCGCCAGGACACATGGGGTGATGCTCATGAATTTCTGGTCCTGCAAGGTCCAAAAGCCCCAGCAGATTTACTCTGCAGTTGCCAAAATAAAGGATTTATTCTGTATTTGCTTGGATTTGTGCAACTTAGCTCATGTCATGAAGGACTCTGAGTCACTGCTTGTCTTTGCAGTGCAAGGCTTCTTGTGGCAATGGAGGGTTGAATGATCCCATTGATGACAACTTCAGCCCCACTCCAGCCTGGGTTTTCAGTGGTGGAGCTGCTGAAGTTGTTCTTATAGATGTGTAAGGAAAAAGAAATTTAGATCTTTATTAATGCAGTTTTATACTGTAGTCATACTACAGAATAATGACCTGATTTGGGGACATTTTAAAAGAGCAGTAGGCAAACAATTAATTTTCTTTCCTGAACGTTACTGCATTAACCTGCAAAGAGGACCCTCAATTTTTAAGCTGAGTTACTTTGGGCAGGGAGTGGAGAAGGCTCTTTCTTGAAGCTTTTACTTTAATAATTTTCTGGGGTTTTAGGGATGAAAGTCTTTCTGTCTCATTTCGGACTGCACAAAAATTCCACAACTTGATGGAAGTGTTCTCTTCCGAGTCCAGCAAAACCATGGAGTAGTTGTGTCCTCCTGACTTATTATTTCTTTGTGGCTTTTCTTTCCTGAAGTGTGGCCATAATAAGATGGGCTCCTTCAAGGAAGTTTGTGCTCCTTTGTCACCAGGGCGCACCCAAAAAGAAGAGGATCCTTCATTTAAGACCACCTCCCATTTGGAAGTTAACCTACTTGGTGAAGTAATTTTGCTTTTGGGTAGAAACAGTAGGTCAATTAAGTGAAGTATATGAAATAGTTATTGATTTTGGCTGCTCTGTTGCATATGATCAGTGGGCTGTCAGTGGCTTTCCTCTAATTAAGTTTCCCTGCTGTCTTGTCATATGCATAGATTCGGCCCTGAATTATTCTGTGATATACTTGTACAGCTTCTAGTGGGGAGATATCCTGAGTCTTCAGTGGGACTGAGACTTCTTCAGAGTGTATGCAGAGTTTCTTTTTGGGTTTGGGAATGCTGACATGTGGTGAGCTTCAAAAAGGAAACAAAAAAGCTTTGGCTTTGTATTTAGTGGTGGTCAAAAAATGGTGAAGTGGTGGCCTGGGAAGAGGCTTCTCCCACAGCCTGCAACAGCAGCATGAGGTTTGGGGAGGAGAGAACTTGTTCTTGGGCACTCATTCAAGAGCCCCTTCCTGTCCCAGCAGCTGAGTGATGTGGTGGGTTATTAAAGATCATAAAATTACTCCCCTAAAACCATGGAGTGAATAATTGCATGCAGTGCGTGGAAGCAAGTTGCAGAGATGACGTCCCTTGACGAGCCTTACCCCAAGGCAGAGGAACCCAGTGCAGAACAATTAAGGGCTTTCAGCTGGTTTCTTCTGCCCAGGTCCAGGCTCCCATGTTAATGTCAGTCCACGTGATTTTGTGTCTGCCGTTCCTGGGGATGGAGCTCTACGTGGGCTTTCACTTGCTTTGAGGAAATATCTAGCCCATGTCCATGTTATTGAGACTGCAAAGGAGCTGGACATATCCAGTGCAGGAGCAGAAGGAGCCTTTGGGAATTTCTCCCTTGCTTGGCTTTGTTTTACCAGGATAATGTAGTTAAAGCCTTAAGGCATTTCTTTTTTCTGTTTCAAATCCTCTTAAATTGTCTGCATATCCTTCTTTCACAAGCTCCAATTTGAATGCATCTTTCTAGACATGCATTGAAGCACAGGCAGTATTTCCAGTTTCTGGTTAAACTTACCATGTCCTTGGAGCTGCTGCCTCCACTCCGCCAAGGGAAAGTACCTTCTGCATAATGTGCTCTGCCTTGTTTATGTTTTCATTGTTTCTTGCATTTTATATTTTGAATACTCTTTCATTTCAGCCCTTCCCTCTCCCCATATTGTAATCTGATATCCTCTTAGAGAAGTCTAACTTTTTACATGGCAATCTCTGTCCGGCTGGAACCATCTCATTTCCATTTCTGATAGTGGTGCTGTTTGACAAATGGCCTCAAAGCAGAGGCAGCTCTGGGATCAGCCCAGGTTGCCGAGGGCTTTACTCAGTTGGGCTTTGGAAGCCCCCAAGGATGGAGAAGCGTGAGTGCTGGGGGCAGCTTGCTCCAGCACTTGGCTGGCCTCATGGTGAGCAAGACTTTTTTCCTGTCCCACCTGAGTGTCTCTTGCTTCACTTGTACGCATTGCTTTTCCATCTTCTCACCATCCATTCCTGTGAAGAGCCTGGCTCCATCACATCTGTAAATTCTGGTAGGCATGATCAAGCTGCTGTTAGCTGTCGCAGGGCCATCTCTGCTCTAGGCTGAGCAACCCCTTCCCTTGGTCTCTGGTCACAGGATCAGTGCTTCAGCCCTGACCATCTTGATGGCCTCCGCTGGTCGTACTCCAGTGTGTCTTACACTGGGGTCCCAAGACTGGATGCAGTATGTGATAGTCACCTAGATGTGGTACCCAGGCTGGCCATGCAGATGGAGCAGGTTGAAGAAATGAGCCAGTGGCCACTCTACCAAGTACAAGTAGCCATCAGGAGAGCCGACAGAGAGAGAGAGATCCCAAGGACTCTGGAGGCTGGGGGTGTCCTACTGCATTCCCACATCACATCTGAGCCTCCTTCCTTGGTGGCTTGGAGAGCTGCCCTAGGTGGGCGTTGCTGCCAGGAGGGCAGGTGACAGCATGCTTGACTTGGCTTGGTGGCAAAGAGGAGGCAGAATCTGCATTGGTGCCAGCTAAAGGTGGATCATCCATCATGGCTTTGGCTTCCTATGGTGTTGCTAATCACAGTAGCAATGGTGATACTGCCTTGCATGCAGAAATCAAGATAAACTTAAAACTGTTAGGATTCAGAGACTTCAAGTATGATTTTTGGTAGCTTTTATGTGTTGAGTCTACACAGAGGTCATTCAGTGAACCCAGAAGAGGATGCTTTCATGTTGAGGAAGAACAAGTTGCAGTTTTTGCATAGTCAGAGAAGAGATGGAAACCCCATTACTTGGAAAGTCATTAAAGTGAAGACTCAAGAAATAGCCTAAGCTCCAAGCAGCCCAGCTTTTAAGGCCAGGGATGTATTATAAACAGAAGTTTAGGTCTAACATTTGAGGTTTGACTGAAGAACAAAAGCAAGCAGCAGAATGGCATCTGAGGGAGCAATGTAAGTGGAAATGTCTCCTGGAAATGGAGTAAATGAAAACTGCTTTAAGGGGTTTACATTAATTAAAGGGGGTTTTAAATTAATTAATTAAAACCACATTAAGGTTTGTGTTAAATCTAAAATTAGATTGGAATCTCTTCAGGCTACAACTGTCAGCCTGGTGCTGTAGTCTCCTCTTTAAATGCATTGACTTTATTGGAGTTATCCTGATTTTTTTTTGCTTCAAGGGAGGTCAGAAAAGGGGAGTTTTGCTTTTGCCTTAGAACAGTTTTGCAGACTCTGGGTTCCTCCACCTTCATTCCTCAGGTCAGGAAGGACCTTCTTGCCCAGGTGCAGGAGAGGAAGGCTCTTTCTTCATCCCAAATCTGGCATTTGGGTTAACCCTGATGGAGCTGCGCCTGTTACTAGATGAAGGAATGCACACCACTTTCATCCCATCCCTGTGGCCAATTTATCATCTTATCTTAGAGACAGAAAACCAACCAAACCCTAGAGGCCAGATCAGACATCAGCAGGGAGGGGGAATTCCTCCTTGGCTTCAGTAGGTGCCCTCTGAAAGCCCTCAAGTGTGAGGCTGGTCCAAGGTAAACAGAGTACAAACAGATCCAGTCCTTTTAACTGTTTAACTTCATCCTTCCAGGGATCTTTATGATATCCTGAGGAAGATGAAACCACCTGCTCATTTTCGGTGGAAATAAGTTTCAGATCATTCCTGTGCCAATGCTGCCCTTTAATTTGGTTTATTCTTCCTTCCATTTGGCCATCCCACCCTCCCCTAGTGTGTTTTTATGAAGCTGCTGCTCTTGTTCTCTACCTTCACTTGACTTGTCCAAGAAACCAAGCTCTCCTAGGATCTTGGTGTCTCATAGCTATGTTTTTCCTTTAATCAACCCAACAGCTTCTCTCTGCACTTCTTCCACCTGAATTTCATTTTTCCTGAGTGAATTGATTCAAACTGCCATGATTTTTTCTTACCAGATCTTACCAGTAGCATTTGGTTGTTGCCAGTACCATTCCTGGTATGCTGGAGGTAACGGTTGTTGTCTCCTCTTGTCACCTCTGTTAAACCATCCCTAACCTGTAGCCAAAGCTCATGTTCTTGGATGGTGAGTGCATGACCTTAAAGTGTAGAAGGTGGAAAAAATTAGCAGATCAGCAGATCAATTGGGTAGGTTTTGTACCTTTCAGTCCTCTTCCATGTGAATGGGTCAACCCACCCTCTGGTTTGTATTTTCTCCCTGCATGACTACCTTATCTTGGGTACTAGAGGAAATACCACTGGTGACCTCTCCTTACTCTGATGAAACACCTTTATTCTCCAAACTGAGTTTCTTCTATGGTTGGTACGATCCTTCTAGAAGGATTGTATAGAAGGATCTTGACACAACCATAGAAAGGTCTTCACAGATACCCTTTCATATAGAAGATCTTAAAAGATCTTCATAGAAGGATGTTGGGAGTGTTTGCTAGATCTCAGTACTGTTCTGCATCTTGGGTGATGTTATGTGTGCATGGAATTGGTGGGACAAAACTGGAGCTCAGGCATGGTATCCATACTGGAAGGAGACTGAAAAATCCAGAGAAGGCAGGGAGGAGAGCCACAGAAATGAGCCAGGGGCTGGAGAAAATGTCTTGCAGCTTGGAAGGCTGAAGAGTTCTGTTGAGTGTATCCGAGGACTGGAAAAAAAAGGGAGTGGGTACATGGTGATGACACTATAAACACTAACAAGAATGGAAAATGCTGGCTATTAAGAGGTTTTTAAATCAGCATAACAGAGAATGACTCAAAGCTGAAGCCAGACAAAAACAAATTAGGACTTGGGCCCAGAGTTACAACTGGGAGGGTGATTGCTTTGGGGACCAGCTGCCAAGGGAAGCGGTGGGTTGCATCAGGTTTTAGCCAAACAGAAGTTCGAGACTTTGGGTGAACTTTGATGGCTCTGTGATATTCAAGAGGTCAGACTGGACGATTTACTCTCCTGGCTTTCATCTCTGTAAATCTAAATATCTTGAGAAGTGCCTCGAGAGCTGTGCCCCTCGTCTGCAGCAGCGACTTCTGCCAGTGCAAAGCTGGGGTGAGAGTCCTCAGTTTGCTTCCTGAGCATCCTTGTGGGTCCCCTGCCCCACGCTACATTCTGAGCCCTTCCTGGGATTAAAACCTCCCCATTATCAGGGTAATTAATTGTACCTCACACACAAGAGGTGAAGAGTTTGTTGGAGCGGGTTTGGGGAATTTCACACCCTCTCCTTCTCTACAGTTTCGTTTCAACATGAAATGTTAAACGGATTTCATCCCTGCCCACACTCCCTGCAGACATTTGTGAAGTCTGTCTCTCCGAATCCTCTGGAATCTGTTTTATATCAGGGATTGATTTCAGATACAAACTGCCCCAGGTCAGTACTATAAAAATCTGTGCCTGTGCAGCCACGCCAGGGAGCATCCTCTGTATATGTTTATTTTATGGAGCCGTACCACCTAAAGAGCATGTCAATAAAATTCTCATCCCTGCTCTGACAGGTTTAATCTAGCTGGCAACTTAAATATAGACCAAGGGGAAGGGGAGGCTGCTAAGAATTGCACAGACCTCTCCAAACGGTGCCTTGATTTTAACAAGTGAACATTTGGTTACTACATCCTCAAGCTTTTAAACATCTCACACTGTCAAGAACTAATAAATCCTTTAGCACCTCACTGTAAGAGGATTTGATAGGATGTAATAGGCGTGTGGATCATGCAGAGAGTCATAAACCACCTGTAGAAATCGCTCCTCATCACTCCTCCTCTTGCCTTCTGCTCTGTTGGATTAGCTTTTTTTTCCTCTTTTTATTTTTTTGCCTCCTTGATTCAATCTCATTTTTAAGACAGACAGGAAAGGAGGAGGGGAAAAAAATCCCCTTTCTTTAAAGCCCTTAACCTGGACTTCTTTACCCTTTATAGGGAAGGACAAAACTTGTTTAAAGATTCTTCCTCCCCAGGGATGGCATCCCATCAGGATTTTGCTTGTTCTCCCTCTGCTCTGGACCGTGGCTCATTTGATGGTTGATCAAAAAGGTTCATCTGTGCCTGGCAGCCCTTTGAGTGCCGAAGCAGGATGGCAAGGGTCCATCCCACCTCTCTTCTAGCAGCTGCAAGTCATCTGAGCTAGTCATCAAGTGTCCTGTGTAAGGCATTGGGTTCAAAGGGAAGCTCATCCTAGCACATCTCTGCAAGTGCTCATCTCAGTTATTAACCCATCAGAGCACCCAGCAGTGCAAGCATTTCCGTGCCTAAAAAGCAAGAAGTAATACAATAAACCTCTTTCTTAGGATAAAAACCCTCAACAAACTGAATTTGGAGCCAGGCATGCAGTCTTTCCGTTTTCATTTCAGATTTTCCCCTGAACAGACGTTTATAGACCTTAATCCTCCTAACGCTCCTGCAAGCATAGGAAATAAAAGGAGATTTGTGCAATGAGATAATAGCTTTTATTATGCCAAGCTGTATGGTTGAGCAAAGCAAACAAACTTGCTGGGACATGAGCGTGAGAGATGCAGGAGCAGTTTTGCTCCCTCTGGGCCACGTTATTCCCCAGTGCCCAGCTGCTGAGCTCCTCATCTGGCTTCTTCTGCTTCCCCCAAGCCCCAGGATTTCATTGTGGGGTGTCCTGTGACACTTAAAGCCTCAGCGGAGCCTTAGGTAGAGAGCAAATGACACTGGCTGATTTTGAATGATATTTCTCACTGTTCCCTCTGCCCTTGCTGGTTTAGGAAGTCCACTCTCCAAGACAGGTTTTCCTTAATTAAACCTCCAGTCTCAGCTAACTACCCTTTAAATCATTAAGTCCATATTGTGATGAGAGGAGTACACGAACACTGGAATGGTGGATCAGGTTCCCCAGGCTAATATTTGCCCTAGGTTTGATGCAGGGGCTTTGCTGAGACAGTGAGTTACATGGGTGGATGGTTTCTTATAAGAACAGGGAATAATTTGGACCACCCCAAATTTCTGAAATAATGGATATGGCTCTTACAGAAGTAGTTGCACCCTTTGCGCCTTCATGTACCCACTATAAGCATCCAGCATCTGGTATTGTTCCCACAGTTCTGCAGGTAGTGATTGCACTGGAAGAGTTAAAGTTCATTTTGGAGGTGAGGTCCTCCTGAGCAAGCTCTGTGCAGATCAACAAGAAAGCAGTCTTCACCTGCTTGTCTTGGTATGTCTTCTTTGTGTGGAATCCTATGGCAGGAGGCTCCATATTCTCTGGTGGCTTCCTACTCCACATGGTTCCACCTTCTCTGGGTAGATTCCTCTACCAGGCGGCTCCATCTTCTTTGGGTGCCTTCTGAAACCATCCTGCTCCTTCTTCTCTAGTTAGCTTCCCATACCACATGGCTTGCTTCTACCAGTGCCTGTCCCCCTAGGGGCATCGCATGATCCAGAGCTGCACTTGCACCTACTGACCATGCTCACATGCATGTGTTGCAGTGCCCCTCAATTCATTCACACTGCCCCATAAAGTCTGCCTTTACCTCCAACAGATCCCTTTGGCATAGCAGAAAAAGCAAGTTGATCCCCTCAAGAGCTGCGATTGACAGCTCTCCCTTTGCAGCCGAGGAGAGACAGATGGGAGGCGCGAGAAAGCCGGGTTTGGAGGAGCAGAGCTGGGGGGGGGAGTGCTGCTCTGTGCATGGGAAGCGTCAGCTCCCCCCTCGCCATGCCTGAGCTTTGCATTGTCTGCACGCTTTGGCAGGCGTCTTCCTGCCGGTGCAGTTCACATGTTTGACGTGCCTGTGCAACTTGAGCATAAAGCTGGTTTAACGGTTGACACGAGTGAATTTTTAATAGTAACTTCTCATGCACTTCAGCAAGCCATGGACCAGGGTTTCAAGATGCTACGCCTTGAGAAAAGACAGTCTAATTCTTTGCAAAATTAATTAAGTTCAATCGTTAAAATGGTGTTGCAATGTGTTTTATGCCCGCAGGAGGAGAATGAAGGCTGTGCCAGGGCTGAATTAAAGTCTGGGGAGGACACTACATGTATCCCTTTCTCATCTCTGCAGATTTGGCCGTGCAGAGTTGACACAGTTTTTGAAAGAATTAAATTCTTCAGATTCGAGATGAAAGTTTTTTTCTCCTTTTATTCCTTCCCCCAGCAAGATGGAGATGTTCTACCTGCTTGATCTCAGCATCGACTATAAAAAAGGCTTTGCTCCTTATGCCTGTTCTCTCCTGTCAGCATTCAGTGCTCATTAATTTTGCATTCACTCAGCACCGTATAATTTTTCCTGACATTGTTCAGACAACCAGCCTTTTTTACTTAAGACGTCTCGACACCATTAATGTTTAACTCTAAAAGGTGTGAAGACAGAAAGAAATACCCTTTCTTTGTGTTCTAGTGGCAGCATGCTTTGCTCTGTGCTCTTTGCCATTGCACAAGGATTTTATCAGAAGCAGAATAACAGAGTTTTCCATATAAACTTTGCCAAAGAAAGTGGTGTTTGTTGGTCGGAGCAGGGACTGGTGTCTTGGATCTTCACGTGTACACCAGGTGCTGTCATACACTGACAGTGCATGATGCTCTTTGCCTTGGGGCATGGACAGATGTGCTCTTGCAGGTCCATCTGAAGTCCTTCAAGAGAGAACCCCCAGCTGGTGAACCACTATAGTGTGTGAAAGCAGCAGTGGTTAAGGCTAGCCCCGGTGGCTTTTGGATTGTGAGCATTTATGTGGCATGTAACAGTATCTCAGCTCAGAAGACGTCAATTAACTTAATCCACTCCAGCAAGAGCTGCAGAAGCGTGTGTGCATGAGGTTTCTTCAGCTGGAAAATGGGAGTGTTAATGGGGAATAGTGTTTTAAGCTCATTAAAGGAAAGCACGTGACTTGTCCGTCATCCCCCACATGGAAGGATGTCATAGGTTGCCATTCAGTTGATTATGTAGCAGTTGCTTAGGACAAGGGCAACACTGGTTCTTTGCCATTTATAGTAAGGGCCAAATGGGTTAAAGCAAGACGGTTAATTTATTTGCACGGTATAGTCCTGAGGAGCTTGGTTGTGTCTGTTGCAGGGTTTAAAAAGTAGGAAAGAAAGTTTTTAAAGGAAACAAAACCAGAATTCATGTCCTCAAAATCCTTATCCTCTGCGTTGGAAAAGAGGGGAAATGCCAGTTGGAGGAGCTGCCAAAACTGGGGAGCAGCCCGTAGACAAGTGCAGAATTAATGTTGCTTGATCTTTGGATCACCAGTCTGAAGACCAGTACAGAGATGTGTTGTTGCCTATACTGGACACAGGAGTGTCTGTTTCCTGGGGTTGGTTGTAGATGTGGTGGAGGTGGCTGTAGCCCTCAGGTCTCCTGCTGACAGGACCTGCCACGGTTTCATATGCCAAATTGGACTGGAGCATTGTGGGATGTTGTGCTAGTTTTGTAATATCCCTGTTGAAAGGTCTTTTAGGCAAGTGGAAGGAGAAGTCAAGCTGCTGTGTTAATCTAAACGCTGGCCTGTGGTAGCTTTTCCTCATGCCATTTAAAAGGTACCTTGAGATCACTAACCTTGACATAAATCCTGTGTCCCACCAGCAAATCTGTGCTGCTATGTGAATAACTCTGCATGGTTTCATCCTTTTAGGATCTGATGTTTTATGCAGTTGTTGGAGCTGTTTGTATCTGCTGGGACTGGCCTTGGGCTTTAGTGTAAATTCCCAGTGCTGCTGTGGGTTATTAAGAACGGGCTCTTGGGCTGCAGGTAGTATGAAAAATAGCTGTAAGAGCATTAGATAGAGCCATCATCATTCCCAGTACAGCAGCAATGTAAAACTGATTTCTGACTGCTTTTCCAGCCAGGTCACGAAGGAAGAAGCTCAAGTGAGACATGGAGAGCAGCAGGACATCCCCACTGTCCTGCTTGCCACTGATCTGCCTCTACTGTTGCCTCTACTGATGCAACTGGAGTGGCCACTAGCTTCAGTCTTCAGTCCTCACCAGTGGGCACTAGAGTCAGTTCTATACACCTCAAGGGCTTAGTTTCCTCCCTTGGCTGTATGCCTGGTGAGATGTGTCCTCCTGATATATACCTTTGCATGGGCAGTGATGGAAAAATAAGGGTTCAAGGTGTGTCTGAGTAACCACTTGGGGCTGTGTTGGTGAGGACATTCTCTGGGAAGGCGTAGAAATGCTTGGGGCTGGAGCAGGCATTATGTTGACAACTCTGGAGGTTCATGGGTTTTTTTTTTTAGGGCCAACCCTGAGTTTGATGATGAAGTCAGGTGTTCTGCTCTCACTGAACAAAACAGAAAGAAAGCAAAACCTGTTTGACTGCTGGTTGTGGAGGGGGGGGCTAATAGGTAACAACACTACCCAAAGAAACCAAAGTAGAATCTATCTTACAATAAGAATGTAAAAGGGATCAGGTGAGTCTCCTCTAAAAATGCCTTTTTCTCTGCTTTGCCTGTGAAGGGAACGTGAGACAAAGTAGATCAGATGGAAACAATTCCATCCTGTGGTCCATCAGAAGGATCTCAGCGTCCTGGCACTCCCGCCTGGCATTACAGCAGATGGTTGGGGAGCACCCTGGGGCTTACCACCAATAGATCATTGTGATGGGTGGTGTAAAGCAGGCGAGTATAGGGTTCTGAAGGAGCTGTGCTGATTTCTGAAAGCCAAGATCTGCTCTGCTATTTCTTGCGCTGGTATTTTCAAGCTCTGAATCTCACAGATTGTATTTTTCCACAGTTTTTAAATTCATAGATCAGATAATTTCCTTCCTCCTACTAGAATAAAAAGTTATACAACCTAAGAGCTGCTGATTTCCATACAGTGTTTGAGAGGAATCTGGTATTTGTGGAAGTGAAGAAGAGAGGACTCTGGGCTGGGTTTTCAGCATCTGCCTCTGTGTGAATATGCTGACGTTGAACAGGGGGGCGTTGGGCAAATCTCAGCTTCCACAGCTTGAATTTTGATTTAGAGTTCCTCCAAAGAAGCCATCGTTGCTGTGGTCCATGTGTGTGCCCTGGAAGCTATATAGGATGCTCTTCCTTGGAAATAGGCTTCATCCGCCAGTTGAGGTTGGATCTTCCTCTACTTGTTGGTCCCTAGGGATGGGGAGGGGAGTGCTCGGGCTTGCTGAGGTTCAAGGGGAGGCTGGAAGTGGGCTCAGGACCTCAAGTCTCCCTGTATAACTGGAACACCACCACTAACAGCAGCCAGTGTTGTTTGGAGGCTTTCCCCTAACATGTCCCTATAGCCCTAGACATGTCTTCCTCCTCAAGATCTGTTTAAAAACACAGTGTTCCCATTTCTGGAGTCTAGATCCCCTCACCTGCTGAGTTCCTATATCAACACCATTGTCTTTTTCGCCTCTCTTGACTTGTTTAAACCATATTTTTCCTGCCCCACTAGAAAGTACATTCAGTGCACAGCTTCTGCCAAGGAGTTTGTTTTATGGTAGGGTTTTTTTCATGTTGGTTTTACTGGACTGATGAACCTCATAGCAGGCACTAATTAATGGCACAGTTTTCTGTCACGCTCTCAATCCATGGGTGCACCAAGTCTGTTCCATCTGATTTTAATTAACTGAAAATCAAAGCTCCTCATTTGCAAAATTACAGATGTGGATCTGTTTTTTCTTTTCCTCACTCATCTTTTAAGAAGCAGATAGAGCATATCCTGGCTGAGATCTGGGGGTTCAGCCAGTGTGGAGACTGCAGATCTGTGCTGTGTGGGAGAGGGATAGGGAGCTGTTGTGCTTGGTGCTCCCTTCCCTTATGTTTTATAGACATCGCATCACCTTCTTCATCTTATCACAGACTGTTTTGGGTTGGAAGACACTTGGTTGATGAGGGAAAGGCTGTGGGCGTCGTCTACCAGCCAGCAGGACTGGGGCAGTGATCATCCCCCTTTACTGGGCACTGGTGAGGCCTCACCTCGAGTTCTGCTTTCAGTTCTGGGCCCCTCTTTACAAGGAGGACACTGAGGTGCTGGAGGGAGTCCAGTGAAGGGCAGTGGAGCTGGTGAAGGGTCTGAAGCACGACAGTGATGAGGAACGGCTGAGGGACCTGAGAATGTTTAGTCCAGAGAAGAGAAAGCTTGGGGGGACCTTATCACTCTCTGTAACTACCTGACAGGAGGTACTTAGGAATTTTTGCCCCAGAAAAATTAGGAAAAAATTCTTCACCAATAGGGTGATCAGGCATTGAAACAGGCTGCTCAGGGAAGTGGTGGAATCACCATCCCTTTAAGTGTCCAGAAACTCTGTAGGTGAGGCCCTCAGTGACATGGTTTAGTGGTGGTCTTGGCAGTGCTGGGGTAATGGCTGATCTTGATGATCTTAAGGTCCTTTCCAGCCCTAACTATTCTACGATTCTATGATTCTATGATCCTAAATTTCAACTCTCAGCCTGTCTCCATAGCAGAGGTGCTCCAGCCCTCAGAGCATCTTCACAGCCTCCCCTAGACTTACTCCAGCAGCTCCACGTCCTTCTTATGCTGGGGTCCCAGAGCTGGTTGCAGCACCGCAGGGGGATCACACCAGAGCTGAGCAGAGGAGGAGAATCCTCTCCCTCGACCTGCTGGTCACACTGCTGGTGATGCAGCCCAGGACACGGTTGGTTTCTGGGCTCAAGTGCACACTGCTGGGTCATGGGGAGCTTCTCATCAGCCAACACCCCCAAGTCCTTCTCCTCAGGGCTGCTCTCAATCCAGTCTCCCCCAGC
>JAOEHY010001039.1:0-73720 GCA_025447955.1 Psilopsiagon aurifrons
GTGTAGCAATAATGAACTGAAGTGATTAGAAATGGCTGGTTGATTTCTATTCTTTCAAAGATGTGATTATAGGTGGGGCTGATAGCTTTGATTATCATTAAAGTTATGTGATACCTGGTAGCTCAGTATTCTGTTTTTAATTATTACTAGCATTCTTGAGGCTGAACTATGCAGGCTGAAATTTTCAACACAGTGTGCTGCCATAAGGTAAGTGTAATAAAATAGAATGGCTTTTTTCTCTGTCCAAAGGAGAGTTCAGGATAAAGTCAAACTCAGAAAAAAATTAACAAAATTTTAGTGATTTTTTTTTTTCTTTTTAATGCTCTTATTTCTATGCTTTTTAGCAGAGATTAAAAATACAGTAGGAAATGGCTGCTTTTCTATTGAGGATGGCTTTTTTGAATACCTCTGAAAATCTCTTTTGATCAAGTAATAAGGCACTTTTGGAAGTGTGAAATCTGCATTTTGCACAAATTTGGGCTGGAAACTTGCAAGTCTTTGTAGTGCTCAAATCTCCTGAAAATATTTTCACCAATGGCCATCTTCCAGCCCTGGCAGTGTCCTCACGTGCATGCTTCATCCCTGCAGAGCACCTGAGCTTATGGTGGGCTAGAAAGCATCTTGTGTAGTGGTGTCTGGAGCTACTGTGGGCTGAGCTGGGAGTGGGGCTGGAAGTGGGAATGGGGTAAAGAACAGCTCTTCTGTTCAGGGTCTTTTCCCGGTGCTCTAGTGGTATGGAGGAGAAAGCTGTCTTATCCAAATATGTGTGTGTGTATGTAAAATAGAGGATCTCAGCAGGAAAAGGTGAAAAGAAGGGAGAGAAACACTGTTGGGAGGCTGAACGGGGCAAAATTCAGTTTAAGTGTATGAAGGGTTTAGAAAAGAGGTAGGTGGATAGAAAGGCAGCTGAGGTGAGAAAGAGGAGGTAGGGACTGACCAAGAAGGAAAACTGGAAGCAGTAAAAGGAGGGGGATGGCCTGGAATATAGAATAGGACCATGTAGCTTGAGCCAGCTTTAGTAAAGATCGACAGAGACAAAGGCATTTTGAAAGGGTTTGGAGGAAATATTTGCCAATCTATTCACACCTGCCTTCAAATCCAGAAGTCCTGATTTTTTTCAGCTCTTTTGTTGCTGGCAGGTGGTTTCTGTGCTATCCAGTTTGCATCATTTCCACTCAGTCACATTCCTTTTAACAGGCTATACTGCTCAAGAGAAAGGAAACTTCTACAAAATTTCAGCCTTCTGCTATCTTGAATTGCAAATGATAAAGACATTACCTGAAAGCTCATGGTGTGTAATTCTCTACCCAGCGTATGCTATACTATACAGATAGATGGGTCCATCTCCAAATTTCTTTCAGTCCAAAAGCAAGATGAAGTGAGAAGCTAATGCAATAGAAAGGACCAGGAAAGTACATGGCAGCCATGGCTACACACATGGTGATGACAGAGGTTGCAAAGGCCAAGTCTGATTTTCATGCAAAAAGAGACAAGCAACTATCTTTTTTTTTTTCCCCTTCCCCCCTGAGTTTCTGCAAACATTCCTATGCCTGTGAGTCAGAGCTGGAAGCAGCAAAGAGCACTCACAGAATGACCATGGGTCTTTGAGTCAGAGCAGAACTTAAAACTTGATGTTTGAGGTCCATTTGGCCCTGGTGCAATAGAAATATTCATTGTCCAAGGTTGGCTGTGTTCTTTCCCATTCAAATGAGGACAAGGGAAAGAGACTTTTCTCCTCAAAAAGGAGACCGGCCTGGGAAATGTTGGCTCCTTCTCAGGATCCTGGTGAAAGATCCACTAAGCAGGCATGCTGTGCTGCTTCTACTTCAAAACAATCACCTTTTTTTCTTCCAAGCATGTGAGAACAAGGAGAACCATCACCACCCATGCTCATGCGGATTTGGCAGTATGATCTCTGAATACCTGAGGGTTTCTCAGTGCAAGAAGGTGATATTGCAGTGATTTGGGAAAAGAGCAGAAAAGGCAGGCTTTGACTGGAAATGAATTCCTAGACTTCGAAATATTTTCATTACTGCTGATGCATCTCTGGAAAAGAAATGGGAATTTTTGTCCTTCACCTGATTAGTGTCAGAGCTTTGCTGGAAAGCAAAACACAATACAGCTTTTATCAAAAGACTTGAGTTCATATGTGCTTGAAATATTCGAGGTACGTGGTGCTGAGCAGTACTGAGCAAGCACTGCATCAGTGGCACTGCTTGTGGGCTTGCCCATTGCCTCCCAGCATCAGGCCTGAGATAGCTTTTGAATAAACAATTTGTCCTGTCTTTGAAGACATTACCATGCCATATTTCCACCTGAACAGAAACAAGACCTTGCTGAAAACCAGCTAATGAATTTGTGCTAATGGCAAAATCATGGGATTTTCAAGCAATTATAATCAAAAGATTGCCTCTGAACAAGCCAGCTGAGGTAAGATAAGGCTGCACCAGTGATTTGCTGATGGGAATGTGAGTCTACAGAGGATAGGATACCTCTAATTTTAATGGGGGTTCCTGCTATCTAATTCTGCTGTAAAATTCTTCCATTTCCTTTTTCTTAGTTCAACAGAATTAGAACCAATGTGTAAAGTGCTTATATTACTAGGAACAACAGTAGGAAACCCTTTGTTAACCTTAATTTCCCATCTAATATTTCTCTCCAGCGTCAGCCAGTCTCCAAGGAGATAGGGTTGTTGACAATAACTCCAAATTGCTATGTAACTGTCAGATTGTGCAGCTTCTAAAGAGCAGTTTGTTAATTTTGCCCCTGCTCATTTGCTGGTGCTTTTTTTCTTTTCCCCAGAGATCATGCAATATCCAGAACTTCTCGCATCTCTTAATTCACAAACCTGAGTTTCCTACCTAAGAAACAGTGTATTTCTATCAAGGACTAAATCTAGCATGTTGCTGAGATCTTATTGTAAAGCACTGAGAATCCTGCACTTTTTAGGAAGTCAAGGGAAGGTGAGAGGACTCAGTCAGACAGGACTTACAAAGTTAGTTGCATGATTCAGATTTTGTCTTTTAAGACAGAGCTGTTGGTGACTTTCATTCTCCAGGCAGGATGGAGTGTCAAGACTTTGAAACTTGGGTATTTATTTTTCATTCAGGAATGGTGAGAAGGTGGTCTGCTCATACCCATTGCTGAAGTATGAAAGCAAAGCAGATGCCTAAAGTAAGAACAGGTCTTATCTCTGGGTCAGAAGAGCTTTTCTACCCCTTGGAAACGTGGCAGGTGAAAGAGGAGTAAAGCACAGGTCTAAATTGCCATTCAAGTTCCATTCAACTCCATGAAAAGAATGTAACTCCTCAGGAGCTACATTTTATGTGAATTAAAACACAGTCAGGGTCAGCATTTTGGTATTTTAGCTGCTCTTAGCCATTCATTAGATTTATGAAGGCTGGAAAATTTGAATGTAGGTTCTGGAACATCAACACACTCTTGACAAGGAGAAATAAAAGGCACAAGAATGTGAAAAGAAAAAGATGCAAGGTAAGGAACAAAACAAGGTTGACATATTCCTTTGCTTCACTACTGAAGGAAAAAAAGTGAGGCAATTCATAGAATGACTCAGATCAGTAATGATTAGTGAAAGAAATAATTAGTTTATGATTAGCCTTTTTTTCCTGTGTGCTCCCATGTTTGGGTTAAGCATATTGTTCTTATAAATGTTGAGCGGACATTTATCACATCCTCTGTCATAATTATTAGTGACATGTCAAGTCTGAATGAAAACAAATGGAAGAAGTAAGTGTTTATCTCACTATGAATTCTTTCTGATAGTGTCTCATGAAATTCTTTCCACCTTCTACTTCTGGGAACTTAAAGAGCATTTTGGCTCAGGGACATACTGGGTGTATTACCATTGTTAATTTAAAAGAGTATCCCCTTTATTTTCTCTAACAGTAGAAGAAAGAGGCCAATTTCGTTCCAGAAACGTTGCACTTCTATTGTTTTCATACACTTTTAAAATGGGAATTGCACTTTTTTGAGTTGTACAATGTACCCATTTAGTCCTCCTGACCTGCTTATGAAACACCTAGAAGTCTTTCCCAAGTTTTACATTGGAAGAGTTAAGCCTGGATGAGTTTCATCCCAGTATGAACTGGTTTTCCAGAAGAGAAAAAGTAAGAGAAGAGTTAGGATTTCCTCTGATCAGTACCCAACTTGGGAGGTGTGGGGCCATATTTTGAGGAGTACTCTAGTGCCCTAAAAGCTGAGAAGAGATGAAGCCTCTGGCACTATTGTCATTGACAACTTTTCCTATTAGTGGTGTGTTGATGTTGGGAGTAGTACTGGCTATCAGCAGAGGAAGGAAACAAAGCTGTTCAACAGAGAATGGAATTAATGCAATTACCATGAGTTTACTCCAACAAAGAGGCTAGACTGGGCTAAGACAAAGGATCCCGAACTGGTACTTTATTTTGAAGCCAGCTGGCCACAGGGCAGCCCATCTCACAGAAAAAGGCTCCAAAATTGTGTGAAAGAGAACTGTTAACTTTTCTTAATGCTTAGGTAACCTGCTCAAAGGATTTTATTTTATTTTTTTTAATACTTTTAGAAGTTTTTCATTAGGTACAGGCTAAATCAACATTTCTCATGGGTTTAAGAAATACAGTACATAAGCACAAGGTAACGTGTCTGATAATGACTCATGGACTTGGTTGCTTTTTGTCCTGTTGTGTGAGAACCACTGGAGATTACTGTATGGAGTACTGGGAACTCTGTTGTATTTGACTGCAGGATATTCGGTCAGTTCAAACTGGTCATGTGAGTCCTCATGGGCTTTCAGTGCCTCTTCATTGCAGGACTGTTCTCCAGAATATCCTGATTGGGCTGGGAGAATGCAAAGACCAGGAAGAAGAAGCAATCTCAGAGGAACAGCTTATGGTTTGGGCAACAAATGCCAAGCTGTTAAAGGCAGTCTGCTTTGAATAAGAAGGACAATTTCAGAGGCAGGCTTAAGAGAGTTGCATTTCACCTACAAAATGCACCAAAAAGGTGTTTTATCTTTATCTGCTTTGAAATCTACCAATCAACATGAAATAAATAACCAAATCAACACATTCCTGTGGTGATTGCTCTAAAGCCAAGTGCCTTAAACTCTCTGCAGTTCTAAAAGTCTCAGAAGCTTAGTTTGAGCTTCTAAAAGTTGAGTGCATCAATGGTAAAAAAAGGTTTATTTTTTCTCCTTAGCATGTTAAGAAACATCCTTGGTGTCCTTTTAGACTCGCAATATCAACATCTGGATGCCTTGTCATAGGGTGGGGTTGTTAAGACATGGAGATAAGGAGAGTTGGGAGCCTGAGTGTAAAGTCTGAAACTTCAGAGAAATCACTGCAAGCCTGTTACTTAGACGGCATTAGAGCAGGTTAGACAGAGATTACATACCCAGAACATGAACATAAAATATGAGTCCTGTACAGCACAGGAGGCTGCTGTGCAGCAGCAGCGTCAGGTAGGTCAGATAGCATGCAGGTGATTGTGGTTAAGCCCTATAACACTGCAGTGGTAGAAAGAACCACCTCTGGAACTTGGTTGCTTGTCTTTGCCTTGGGACCTCTGTATAACCCCATCATTCTCTGTTTTGTAGGAGGCAGGTCAGAGATTCATCTCCCTGCATTCATTTGCTCCCATATTCAGTGCCTTCAAGGTGTATTTATGCGACTGGTCATGCAGCTTTGTCAAGCCAAGTGCAGGACCTGTCTTTGGCTCGTACAGAAAGTCAAGGCACCCCTGGATGCTGGTGTGGAAAAGAAAACCTCCAGGATGTCAGAGAGGTGCCAACCACACTCCCAAGCAAATACATGTACCTGGGAATGAACCTTTCATCTTTAAAAGCCAGCTGCTATTTAGTTTGCTTCATTTTCGAGAAGTTTCCTCAGCAGATGAATTGTGAAAAGAAAGACAAATCTTCTAGTGTTAGGCCACAGCCACCCTGGAAAAAATAGTGAAGAGAGAATTAATTGATGTTGAACTATGTGAGGCTGAAATCAAAGGAGCAAAGAATTTGGCAGTAGCAACAAATGATCCTGGGTAAGTCTGTGGCATTGCATCAGTTTGAAATGGACAGATCCATGTTTCAGATAATGTATTATATAAGGGCCCTTAATCAAACAACTTTCCTGAGTTGAATGAACTGAGATTATTTTCAAGACACAGTCTTTAGTTTTCCAGTCCTCACAGAGCTGAAAATGCAGTAAAAAATAGTTCTTTCTGGTTTTTCATGCAGTATTTCAATATTTCTCTCCTGGTCTGAGCAGAGGAAGCAGAGAAGAATGGGAAAATAAATAAAATCAAGATTTTTTTTTTTTTCTGGAGGATCAAAAGAGTTTGAGTTTCTGGGCAAAAGTTTCAATTGCTTATTTTGTATGAGTTTATTTTCCTTTCACCCTGGCTCTGAACTCTGTGTACTTTCAAGAAAACATTGCTCAAAATCTCATGAAATTTACACATAAACTGTCTTAAATGAAAGGGAATATTTAAATTTGGAGATGGTTGTAGTGTGTCATGATCTAATTACAATAGCATTTTCGAAGGATAACAAGTGTCAAAAGAAATACACTGGATGTTATGGAAAAAAAAAGTGAGGCCAAGAATCTAAAGCTAGCCAGCAAAATTAAACATTGAGGATTTTCCTTTGGAAGGCTTTAAATCAATTTAGTGTTGGTGAAAAGTGCCAGATTCATAGCAGAGGAAAATAATGCCTTGTATTTATTTACAGGCTAGGCTGGCATGCACCAGTGACAGCATCTCTTCTTTAGACTGTCGCTGTACATTGACACTCAGCTCAACTGACCACCAGGAAAAGCAGCTGAAAAGTCCTTCTGTCTCTCTTCCCTTCTGTCCTTTGAGCTTGCCAGCACGCTGACTACGCTTTACTTTTGAAAGTGGTTTTGATCATGTGGATCTATCCATCAGGAGCTAAGCTGAGACAAATGACTCCTTGCATTCAAATCCAGGAACAGCTGTTAGCTAAAAGAAATCTCAACTTTAAAAAAATCTTTTATTTGCATGTAAATTTGAGTGCCTGTGGATCAAGGGATGAGCTGGGGACAGGCTTTCTTTTTATGGAAGACACAGTTCACACCTACATTTATTCATGATGTATCTCCACTGTGCTTCGGGTATAGCGGGCAAGGAGACCCTGCACAAATATTATCTGCCCTCCAGTGAGGCAACATGGTGAGGAGGATAGTGAAAGACAGTGATGGTTTTCAAACTGCTTGTGAAGAGTATGGATTTTTAACAACAATAAGTGCATCTTTTCCCAGTTCTTCAGAGCAGCTTTCTTTCAGGGCTGAGCCTTCAGAATTGGCTGGTGCAATAAGTTCTGCAAGCTTTGTACAGTCCCTGTGGGACTCTGTGTGGGAGTCATCAGGTGGTAAGTTAAGTTGGAAGATCAGGGACTTTTTTATAAGATACACTTTTTTTTTCAGGAGGTTTTACTTCCTACTGAATGTAGAACTGGGCTAAACAAGGGAATTTTTGTTGGATGTTCAGTGGAAACAGGGTCCTTTCATAGGGCACCAGTTTCCGTGGTGGGGCTCAGTTGCGTGGTGGGGAACACCTGGCTATTTGGAAGTCTATTTAAAGCCCATCTCCTCTCTGAAACACAGTTCAAAGCATCCTATGGCTCATGGACATGCTTTAGGATGTTAAGGTATCAAGCACATCTCATTTTGAGGGAGATTCCCCTGCCTTATAGGCTCAGACTCTACATTCTTGGCTCGTAAGAAATAAGACCAGAGATGCTTAATACCTTAATATGCCATACAGAGAATTGCATGCCATGGAGGGGAAAAAGGCAGTGCCTGTCTGCAGCTGCAGATGACACAGCTTTGAATCACCAGGACTAATGGGATCCACTGACTAACTGGGTGTTTCCAGAAGGCAGCCACTTGCCAAGGAGGTGAGGGAAGGTGTCTGTGGGGATTTTGTCTCTCTCTCTGGTATGTGGTATCACAGGTGCTGTAAAATTTGGCCTGGGGTAAGGCAGGGAAGTTGCTTGGAGTCAGTCTTGTGTCTGAGAGTCCAGGGCTTGGGTATTAAAACAAAGGCTGAAAGGAAATTGTGATCTATTTGAAAATGCAACACAATAAGGCGCTGCGAGGAAAGACCGGAGGGGAAACTGCTGCTCAGAGGGCTGTTCTCAAACGTCAGGAATCAAATTCCTAGGGAAGGGACAAAAATAAACAGGAGGGTGATTGAGGTCCAGGACCTGTTGTGGCCTTGGTGTGGATCAGTGAAGAGAGGTCAGGTTTTGTGCTGCCTGCTGTAACTGCTGCTGGAGGGATCCCTGCTCCCTGGGGTTGCAGCCCCTTCCTGGGAGTTTTTGTATTGCAGCAACCCCGGTAAACTCCCTGTGACTCGCAGCTTCAGGGAACTGCTTTCTCTCCCGGGCGGAGAGAAAGATTTACTGCAGGCAGCCATTGATTCCTGTGGGTGCCATTGCTGGCTTGTATGCTGCTCCTGGTCTGCTGGCCAGTCAGGGGAGGGCTGATGGATGGCAGCCTACTGCAGAAGAGTTTCCATGCAGACATGTCACTGCTGGGTCTTTCAGGAAAGAGAGATGGCTCCCTGCAGAATTCAAGAGGAAAATGTGAAAGTATTCCCCCGCCTCTGAGAAGAAACTTAAAATGGCCAAAGGAAGAAGTACTTAGCGCTCACAAGAATGTTCGTCTCATTGAAAAACCCCAGAGACAGCAGCACTTTGCTGGTTTGTATAGAGGCTCTGCATCAGTAAAGGACTTGCCAGCTTTTAAACACTGCCCCACCAATCTAAATTAATTTGAGATCTTTGGGACTGACTCCAAAGGTGATAAAGGCGGTCAGTTTTCATTTCCTTTCATTCTTTGATCTCTCTCCCGAGGCTGCCTTTGGTGGTATATAATGAATTGATTTTATTGTTATTCTTGATGATGAGATGACAGAGCCCCAGTGGGATTAGAACAGAAACCAGGAGAGGGTTTTTTTTCCTTTTTTTTTCTCCCTCCCCCCCCAAGATTTCAAGAATTTTTATTTACTGGAACTGTGTTTTAGGGAGCCTGCATTGCTCTCTATTGATCTCTTTTCATTCACATGGAAGGTGGGGCTTCTTTCTCAGGTGACTATAGCTGAGTGGTGTGAAGATGGACCACCAGAACTCTGCAGCCACTGTTGTGACCCATCCCTCCCCTACTTTTGAGAGAAAAATAGAGAAAGTGGTTATCAAACCCATATTTGTGCTTTTCTGTGATGGACAAAATAGTTTTTTGTTGAGAAAAGAATGTATTTGTACACTGGCTATATATAACCATTAATCAAATATGTAACTTTAAACAATCTTTACATCCACCTTTTTCCATGCATCTTAAGGAAAACTTACATTACTTTTTCATATTTCATATTTTCATATGACAAGACATCATTTAACCGCACCTACTGTTGGCTCTAAATCTTTGTCCCTCTGGACACTGGATTTTGGCTGGATGAATTTGACACTAAGCCACAGCATCATAACCAGTGTCACTGAGCTGAATCTTCTGAGATTGTCAGTGACATTAAAGAGCCCAGCAGCTCTTTGACAGCCATGGTAGAGGGAGGTTTACAGGGCTGGTCTTACTCTTTTGAATCAGGGTTGCCATCTCTACAGGCAATTTAATGAGGAAGATTTTTACAGTTTCTGCCTGTGAGACAGGATCTCTTTGAGCATACGGAAATGTCTCCTCCCAGTTCTCTGACTTCCCAAGAGAAAAAGAAATGTCTTAAAGTCGCCCTACACTTCTTTGCAATATGCCTGCGTTATGCCAGTGAATACAATAATACCTTTGACTAGTGAACTTTCCAAGATGTATCCTCTAGTGTTTTGGTCATATGCTGAGTGATGAGGAGAACTGATGACGAAGTCTGGAGGCTCCTTTTTTTTTTTTTTTTTTTTCTCCTTTTCTCTTTAATGTGACAGTGAGGTTTTGTTAATGCTGAGGCCAGTGGGGAAAAAAAACCTACCAAAAAAGCCTCTTATTCCAAACCAAACAATTTTCTCTGGCCCATCCAGTGCCTAGTTCCACAGTTCTGTTACCTGACCTACTATAAGCTCAGGTTTTGCAGTAATGGTTATTCCAAGTTTGTCTACGCAAGGAGCAATAAATGAGGGGATTAGTCAATCCATAAATAATTGCTTAAATGATTTAAGAGTTTAACAAGTTATTTAATTATTTAAATGGTTAGGGATTATGTAACCTGCTCCTCCCACTGCTTTACTCTGTGGTAGAAGGATTAATATAGGTTTCATACTCCCATGTACTCACTCAAGCTAATTCTTTTTCTGGTAATGGCTTATAACCCTAACCAGCAGCCAGCTTTGCAGCCAGTCTTCCTTCCTCTGCCTTCACTTCTTCAAGGATGTTTTCTGTAGCCCTCTAGATGTCTATATGCAAAGAAACATGCACCATTCTAAAAGGAAAGTGAGAGGTATTGCCCTTGAGAAGGCCTGAATGGTGCCTCAGAGGAAGGTGGTATGAAACACCTTGCATGTTACTAAATGCATACCTAAGTGGGGCATTCTTGTGTTATGAATCTGCTGGTACTGCATGCAACCATCCTTTCAGAAACTGACTATGCCAAATTTGGAAGAAATCTTATTTTTACCCCCCTTTCTGTTGAGAGGCTGTTACAGGGTCTCCTAGTCTCTGTCTTCCTTCCACCAGTCTGTATATTAAAGCCTGATTTATGTCCAAACCCAATTTATGTCTTTGTCATAACATTGCCTTTCCTCCTCAATAACTCTGTTCCTTGCCTGGCGCTTTAAGTGAATGTACAGAGAGGAATCATAACTTTTCTTTTAAACCCAACTCATATGATGGACTCTTCATGTCACTCATTATTGTAGCCCAATTTTGTACTTCAAAGTGAAGCTGAAGTTTCTTGGGCATGGATAACTGAATTGGGCATGGATAACTGAATTAGACATGGAAACATCATCTTTACGCTCAGAAAGCAAAAAAAAAAAATATCCCCTCCACATAAAATGTAGGAACTATTAGAAGCAGACTAGAGAACACATACCCTTTATGCCACTGTTTGAGTCCATGACTTGGCCATGCCTTGCATGCTCTGTGCAGTCCTGCTCTCCTTAGTTTAGAAAGGGTGTATTGAAGCTAACAGTAGGGCTTCAGGCATGATCAGAGATATGGACTGGCTGAATATATATGGCCTGTTCAGCCTGGAAGAGACCACTTGGAAATGTATGATAGAGGTTTACAAAATATGGGAAAAGGTTGATGTGGATTGGGTATTCCTTGTTTAATTCCACCCAAGGGTTAGGGGCCACATGATGAAATTTTTGGGAACTGGGCTCAAAACAAAAGAAGGATGAGATTATTCATGTGGTAAGCAGTAAACATAAGGAATCCTTGCCGAAAGACACAGTAGATTCAAAGAATTTACACTGGCTCAAGGGTAGATTGAGAACCATTTGGAAGAAGAATCCATTGTGGGTTGCTTAATAGTCAAACCACAGCTAGTGAAGGAAATCCCCTGAGCTGAAAATGTTTTGAGGCTGTGAGAGTACCAGAAGGAAGTCTTACATGGGCTTGTCCTATTCTTATTCTTCCTGTTCTTACTCTGGCCACTGTTGAAGAAAGGGTAATGGGCTAGGAGGACCCTCAGTCTGGACTAGTACTGCAATTTGCAAGTTATTACCATTCTATATTGCACCACTGCTTTATCCCATAACAACAATTACCTATCTCCTTTGGAAATACCTTGACTGACATATCCTAGGATCACATTTGCTTTTTCTTGTAGTTACATCACTTGGTAGCTTAAGTCATACTATAATTAACTAATGCTCTCTGCTGCTTCTCCTCCTTACTCATCTCCAGTTAATGAACTCTCAGCTTGTGGTAGCAGTTGTCACTATTACTCCATGAAAATACGATCTTGTGTGAGTATCTCGGAATTTCATCCCATTTTTGTGTCTTCAGCAACCTTGCTCCTCCAGTTCTTGGATTTGCAAGCCTCTCCAAGCAAAATGGGACCGAACTGCTTGATGCTATGAGCAAATAACAGCAGCACACTCTTTGTATGTCAGGTCACTTGCAAAAATGTTAAACAAGATGGGGCCAATACTGCTCCCTGAGTAATTCTATTAGTAGCTTCTCTACAGACTGATACTTCCCCTTTCATCAGAATTCACTGCTGCTCTTCTTCACCTACTTCCTTCCCACTTCAAAGCTCTCCTATGTGGACCCTGATTTTGTACGACCTGTGCATGTGCAGGACCTTCTGTGCTGGCTCTTCAAAGGCAGGTAGCACCGGGTTTGTCTTGCTCTACTGAAATCAGTTGCAGTCTCCCTGTGCCATTGACTTCAGTGCTGGTGGAGATGGGCTAACATTAATATCACAAAAATGTCATGCAGGTCTCTTTTTGAAAGAACAGATCTGCTTTCAGCCAAGTACTTGGTTGCTTCCTTGAAAACCATGAAAAACTACAATAGATTCAAATTACACTTCTGTCCCATTTAGAAAAATGACACAGTGGCACTTAAAACCTTTGATTAAAACTTCATTTGCTTCTGAACTACTTTTTGCCTACACAGCATTAATTGGCAGGCTGTGATTAAAGCCAGAAGACTTTGTATCTCATTGCTACAGTTGCGTGCAATGTAAGGTAAATCAAAGGGATGATGCTGTATTCCTTTAAGTTAAGAAACATTTTTAAGGAGAACACAAGTCCCTTAAAAAAAGGGGGAGTAGAACCTAATTACTTTGCAGATGAAGATGAGGACAGCACTTGTGAAGATGTCATCCCCAGGGACTGAATTTCATTTTGGACCAGAATTGCAGAAGCATCTAGCACCCGAAGGTGCACTTGGGTGTTGAAGATGATGGTTCCAGGCACCTGATTTGACTGAGATGGGAACCTCTGCTGCACTTGGTTATCTATTTTCTTCCTTCCAGCCTTTTGGGTACCTCTCTATGTTGTGAGAGACATTTGAAATTGCCCAATAGGTCTGTGCCTAGGTCCTGCGCAGTTATTTCTCTGCACACAGAGTAGTACTACTCAGGTTTGTGTCAGAGGAACAGTGTAGGCACTTCCAGATGCTAACCCAGGTTTTTCCAGATGCTCATTTGCATGTGCCTCTCCTGTGGGATTGCTCGCAGATAAATTACAACCCATTTTTAAGACTTGTTTTCTTAATCTTCAAAACAGGACCAAGAAGTAATTTCAATATAAAGAAGTCAGTTGAGGTTGTTCTTTGTCGTGAGGGGATGTTCCCTGTTTCTTGAAAAGCAGCCTTTTAACAGAAGAAAGTTTGGCTTACATGGGGCCTGCAGCCAGGTGCTCACTTCCCAGATCCTTATTTATGGGAACCAGCCAAAAAAAAATTGACTTTCTATGAAGTTGCCAAGAGAAGTAACATGGGGCAGGACAAGTGCTGCAGTAAGAGACCAAACTGAATCCTTTAAAATTTCATCATGTGTCAGCTGCTTTTTTGGTGGGAGTGAATAACATAATTGTAGCTTTAAAAAGAGAGCTCAGTGGAAGTGTGGTTAAGGAGGGGAATGTTCCAGAAACTCTGTGTGTGCATGAGCACAGCTGCAGGATGGTTGCCCTCCTGGCCAGCCCCTCGCTGTCTTGCTGGCACTGCTCACTCTATGGACTCAACAGCATTGCCCAAGGGAAAACTCAATTACTTGGAACTTATCAAGAGGTTGCTCGATAACTTAATCATTATAATGGCTCGCTTGTAATTTCCTCCAACCTGTGGTGTAGGTGCTTGCATATTACAGAGACTTGAACAATGACATCCACTTTGATTATAATTGGATAGACTTTCCTTTGGCATAAATGGACAGAATGCCACAGGACTTAGGATGTGCATCTTCAAGTAGCAGTGGAGAATCCATAGTTTAATCCACCTGCCTGCAGAGAAACGGAATTTTTCTACTGTGTACGCTCAGTAATTGATTGCCCCGTGGCTGTTCATTGCTTGAGTACAAACCCATCCCTCTGAGAACACTTGCATTTAATTTCAGGAGTGTGATAGAAGCTGTTCAGTTACATTATCATTGTCATTGCTGATGTGTATGGAAAGGGCTGTAATTTTACTGTCCCTAGTTTAAAAACAACTGTTTGGAGCATTTAGTGCTAGTGACACTGATTTCTAAACAATGTAGAAACAGCATTTCTTCCTCTCATGACATCTGGTCAGGCGTGATTTACAATGAGGCTTTCAGTGAGTGAATGAGAAGGAATTATGTTTTCCTCCTCTACTCATGGCAATGTCTTTTCCCCATCGCTAGAGGAAATTCCAGCATGGTGGCAATGTCTCTTTGAAGTGTTACAATCCCTCAGTTAATACTTAGCACTTATCTCATGCTTTCATGTTTGTAGATTTCCAAAGAGGGTAAATATTTTCACCTCTGTAAATTAGGCCAACGGAGACCTAGTCAAGTGATTTTTTCTGCAAAGAACACACTCTTCCTGATATTTATGCACTTGCCATCACCTCCAGCTCATTGTGGATCACACCTCAACTCCTTTTAAGTGAATTAAAGTGGATGGAGCTCAGCACCTTCCTTCTGAGGTCCTTTATTCTTAGCTATGGTGAAGCAACATCTAGTGGAAACAAGCTTAGCAAGCAGATGCAAAACTCAATCTTACATGTAAGGTAATACATGAGGTTTACACATCAAGACAATTAGGAAATAAATGGGGAACTTTAGGAAGAGATGCAGTCTGTCAGCATGCTTGAGCTGTAATCAGAGAAACAACGGCCATGTGCAATGTCCTAGTTAAGATGTTCCCAAGGGCTGCCCCAGTGTCTCTTTTCTCCCTCTTCCTCTCTTTTTTCTTCTCCCTATTCTTTTTCCTTTCCCTCTCCTTCTTCTCTCCAGTGGATGGCTTTAAGAGAGACCTTCTGAGTCTCTGTGGCAGACCCTCTGGTGATGTTTGCTGAGCTGTCAGAGGGCCTGGGTGGATCTGGGATCAAGCTACTTGTGAAAGCTAATTCTTGCTATGTGTGCATGACACAGCTGGGAGGCTGTGATCCTGCTTGTTGGTGGTCTGCCTTGTGGATTTTGCGCTCTTAAGAGATGTCCCTCAGCATTTCCTTCTATCTATCACAGTCCCCTTTTCCCTCTGTACCCCACTGTGACTCATGGGTAATCTCTGCAACACCACAGTGGCTGTAAAGGGCCCTCCCAAAACTGTGATCCTATGTATACCTCTTCCAAATGAAGAAGAGGGTATGGGTTTTTTTCAGGGCTATGTGACTCCTGTACATGATGGGCTGCCTTGGCACGGTCAGAGCAGCTCACTCAGGGTCTAACACGAGGGAGCTGTTTGTCATGAGAAACACCCTAAGAGTGCCTGGAGGGGTAAAACCAAAGGTAGGCAGGCAAGTCTCCCCAGCCGGCTTAGTGGGCATCTAAGGGTGTGGATTTGAAGGTCAAGTGCATGCTTCCCTGGGAAAGTTTTCTTGACTTTCACCTGTCCAGACACTTCCTACTTGTTCAGTAGCTTTTAAAACTGTTGTCAGTTGTGAGGAGGACAGCTGAACCCTCTGTGTGTGTGTGTGAAGGATTTCCTTTCATTTGTTTGAAGCTTCTGGTTTCATAAAATGTTCCCAAGTTCTTTGCATATGAGGGCACAATGCAAGAAAAGTTCCCTGTTTTCTCCATACCACTCAGGATTCAATACATGTCATTATATATGATGTCATATTCCCCCTCAGTCACTGTTTTTCTAGACTGAAATGTACTTATCTCCTTGGCTATTGCTTATACAGAAGTTGCTTAGTTTTTTTGTTTTTATATCAGCCCTTCACTCAACTCTTTCCAGTTCTGCTATATACTTTTTGAGATGGAAGGGCCAAAATATGCCCAGTATTCAAGATGTAGATGCATGGTAGATATGCTATGACCATGTCTTGCCTATGCTAAAGACATTTTCCACAGGCCTGAAGGCATGGGGTTCCAGGGCTATGGATGTTCATGCCATGGTGTGCACTATGTTGTACAGTATTGTGTGGTCTCTGTTGGCCCTGCCTCTCTCTTGGAGATGCCTGGGTGCATCACCTGTGTTCAGAGAGCACAAAATAAAAGAACAGTACTTGCAAACTACTTGGTGTAGCAAGGGATGTGCTCACTTGGAAGGCTGAGGAGTCTTCAGAGACTGGATGAGTAGGTTCCCTCCAGGGAACGAGGCCAGGAAGGTGCTGCTGTGGGCATCATAACAGGAAAGTGCAGCACAGCCAGGGATATTGTCTTGCTCTGAGCAATTGCCTTTGATATCATCAGAAGCCTGTAAATCACTGCGGGTGATGCTCCTTTGCTTCCATTTAATCTGTTGGATAAGACATATGAAAACTGTGCTTAGAAGCAGATAAAACAGTTTCATCCCCTCCATTGATCGTGATGCAATGAAGCCAAATTCTTTGTTGTCCCTGGGTGAAATATAGAGCCTATTGATGTGGCTTGCTACAGAACAACTTCCTTATTCTTTCAGCTAGTTTGAAGAGTACGCGGGGTTTGCTTTTCTTTTGAAAAAGACAGGGTAAGAGTAAAAAAATGTCTCATGCCTATGCAAAAGGCTTCAAGCTCATGCTGCAAGCTCATCTTGCTGCCTTAGGTTTTGCTTAGTAAAATAGACATTACTATGCTCTGCAGCCATGGCCATGGAGATGGGGACCTGGCTCCCTGTGCCTTGGTCTCATTAAGACACTGTTTTCATAAACACTTGTAGTAATATCATGACCTGGGCACATCTTTTTTTCTCAAAACACACTATTAACTGGGGAAAAAAAGATTCATGATTGAAAGTGAAGTATGAGCTCTCTGTTGAATCAGATAAAAGTACTCAAGGACATTGTAAGAATTATTGTTCCAGATTATGGCAAATAGTTGTCAGCACTAGGATCATTAATGCTTATTGGTCCTATGCAGCAAAAAGCTCGTATATGCAGAAGAGAATATGCTCTTCACATTTCCTTGTTATGCAAAGGAAGTATTTTATACAAAGCTTTATTTTATCAATATTTTATTTGATTATTTCAGATCATTTTGTAGAGCCCATTTGGCAGAAAACTTGCAGTTTCAGGTACTGAAGATTGTATGGCTATATGCTCTCACTGGAGAATAGCTCCTTGCTGGCACTATTACAATTGATTCTGCAAGTGTATTCCCTTGTAGATAAAGTCTTGGATCACATGAATGGTTAGTACAAACTCATGGCTAATTTGGTTGGTGTTAGGCCTGACTCTGGGTCAGGTGGATCACAGCCCTTTTCTGTTTCTTTGTTTCTTAATCTGCAAAATGGGACAAAACCATTTCTGTTCAGGGGAGAGTTTGTGCTGCTGCTTGTATCAGCAGGAAACAGCTCTTTCTTGACAGTTAAATCCACCCAGCTGAGGCCATTCTTGGGTGACTCTCACAAAGCTGCTACGCTGAGCAGCTGGCTGAGGTAGAAAGTGTCCCGCAACCCTGGAGTCTGCTTTCTGCAGCCTGGGGCAAGCAATTGTTGGTCATGCAAATGTGCTGCAGACAGAATTTCAATGTTTTATTTCTTCCAGCAGCTCTGGAAAAAGACCCATCCCGTCCTCTATCACTGCAAGGAGTGAGTATTTGTGTGTGTGTGTAGCTTCAGCTGCACTCTGCCTGTCCAAAATAACATGACACTTCTTTTTCCTACTATCATATGTGTTCTGTAGGTATATGTATTTCCATTTAAATACAGTGTGCTTCCTTTCACTAACACAGACCTTGAAATTCGAAGTGGTAACCAGGAATAAGTGATGGGAGCTGCACTTTATTTTTCACCCCAGATGACACCTGCAGACCATGCCCTTCCTGGGTGAGAGGCAGGAAGTCTTCATAACCCAGCACAGACGCTCATCCGTTCTGCACGCTATTAGTGTCACTTTCCTAAAAACAAGCTGTAGGCTTGTTTTGTACGGAATCAGTGGGAAGGGTCTGATCATAGGCTGTAAGCAGCAGCAGTGAAATGAGTTTGTCCACCACTTTGAGTTTTGTACCGGTGAGGTTAGCGGGCTTGCAGCCTCACCTCTAAGTTACGAAAGGTTTTGTACAGTCACTTGTCGTATGAGTTTGCATTGGGGCTGATATTCACACAGATAGTGTACCGCACGTACAAGCAGGTCCTTCAACAGATGTACTTCTTTCGTAACAGCCTCATCTCTACTGCTTTTCCCAAGCGTGGGATTGGCCTCTCAAAGAAGTTTTGTTTCAGCATCATACTTTTGTCTGACTAGACCTTTTAATTTGGCAGCATCAAACAGCTGAGGTCTTAATGTGGCAGTGTTAATTTTCTCTTATTGCTGCATCTCTTTGTGCTCCCTGACAGCAGCAAAGGTGCTTCCCTCATGTATTTCCTCGGACAGAAATGGCATGTTTTTATTCACAAGAGATACAGACCCGCAACAACTAATGGAAATGCATCTTTTAATTTCCCTGGGTGGTGGTTCTCACAATGCCCTGTGCAGGAATTTCTGTTTCTACCATGGTAGAAACAAGATGACTGGGGTGGCAAAGTCTACTGCAGGCTGCTGTCATGCCCCCATTGCATAAAACCCTAAGGCAGCCACTGGCAATTTAGTGGGCTGGAGCACAGAACTGGAAACTGGGATCTGCACCAGGCTTCCTCTCTCCTGTTATTTCACAGGGCTACAAAGCAGGAGCAATGTCTCATGGGGGCTCACCCCAGTGCTGTAGAAGCTGTAAGAGCACAGACCGCTCTGTCAGAAATGTGTTGGCCAGTAGAGCCTCTCAGGAGGCTCTTGCACCAGGCACAGATGCTGGACCACTCTGTTGTGAAGAAGCTGCTCCCACAGCCCCTCCCAGCCCAGTGGTTTGTGGCTTTTCAGGTCTGCTGGCAGCGAGGGGAGGAAATGCGCTTGCTGCTCATCCTGCCTCCCCGAGGCTTGCAGACCTGGTCCTCAGATGTGAACAAAGTGTGTGTGCTCCAGACAGCACACTGGGGGCTGGCCAGAAGAACCCACAGGCCTTTAGTGGCTGCTCCTGCTCACACGGGGCCTGTGTTACAGTTCCTTCTAGCTCTCTATTAAGAACATAGCTGTTTTTTTGGAGACATGCCATGGGATTTCATGATGGCAAGAGAAGAGCTTGCCTTTCAAGTAGCTGGAGATTAAGTTAGTTTTGTTATGCTGGGAGACCTGGAAAGTGTGGCATAGACCATCCTAGCAATTGGTAGCATTTGTTGCTATTAGTTGCTGGCTGGTGTTAAACCATGACAGACCTAGGATGCAATGTCAGGAGAAACAAATGTGTGATCTTAATGTCTGGATAGTCTCCTGCTCTACTGCCCCCCAGGTGATGGGGAATTTCTATCTACAATGCATTTACCTTCTCCTTTTCCTGGGAAGTTTACTGCTGCTGGGGAGCTTTACCTGCAGGGTTGCTGTGTGTTGGGGAGCAGCAGTAGGTGAGGGGTTCTGGCCATCACAGGGATATAGGGCTGTGCCTTGAGCACTGTTGGGACATAGGGCTGCTCAAAGATAGGGCTTTTCTTCATGTGACTATGGCCTCCAACAGGTCAACAAGCACCGTATTCGGGCTCAGGCTCCTGGTTTTACAAGTGGATAGGAGATCTCTTTCTTTTACCTGTCCCTAGCAGAAGAAAACCCTTCTATGCGGGAAAATCAATAATGCACAGGGTAACTTTCAGCATATGTGGCTCAGTGCAGATACAGTGTCACCCACAAATGTTGGGGAAAAAAAGTATTTGTTCACCTATTATTTAATATTTTTATGTGACATCAGTGTCCAGAATCAGACTACAAAGACCAAGCAAGGAAAGAACAGTGGACAGGACTGGAGTCCTATTTCATCACCTATCCCAACCATACTGCAGAAATATGTTGCTTTCGCAACAAGTGGTGTTTTAATCTGCCCTGTCAGAAGAATCTGGTCATTAATTTGTATCTAACAGTGTGAGCAGTGTGGGATCTGGGTCAAAATGGGTCTTTGGAGTGGCCTGCCTCGTGGCATCAAAAAGAGGAAGTATCACAAACCATAGGCTATAAAAGATGCTTTCCTAAAACTCGCTGATGTGGGTGGTGGACTGAGCTGGAAACAAACACCAACAGCCCATGGGATGGAAGAAAGGGAGAAGGTAGGTCATTTGACTGACGCAGCATTTTGTACTGAGCAGGTTGCTTCCACAGGGGTGCTATTTGCCATGATCACTGCGCATTACCATACTCCTGCTGTAGGAGTGAATGGGTATGTTTATGCTAAGATGCTTAGCATATTCTAGCAGCTCTTTATAGAGATCATTATCTATAATTAGGTAAGTGTGAGTAACTGTTATTGCTCTTGTGCTAAAAATTGCTGCAAGTGGAGCTGAGGAGGGAGAGGATTATAATTTAGACATCAGACAATTGGACTTAATTAGTTTAAGAGAACTACTAGTTGCGGCTACTTGAAACAGTAGGTCTTAAATTCAGAAATAAAATGCTTTTCTAAAAATATTTAGTGTTACTGTTCATATATGTGTCAGTATTTCCACTAGAGATAAGTAGTTTTGTGACTGAAACTTAGTATATGAAAATGTCAGTCAGTGCACTGCTGAACATAATGGTTCTGATTTTGCCTTTTATGACAGATGTTCTGCTGAACTATGTTGAAGTTCATTTGTCCCTTTCAGACTGATCAGATTTCCAGGCAGGGTTTAGAGGTGCATTTGCTGCTCCCACATTGTGATAGTAGCAGATTCAGATAAAGGTATCTATGAAGCTAGTGCCTGTTCCCTCAAGGCTTAAGCTCACTACTGCGCACAAGCTGGGCAGATTCTAGCTGGCAGGTCTAGATTTCATCCACTGTGAAAGGCTGTGCTGCCTTTACTTGCTTCTGGAAAAGAATCACAAAGCAAATATAACAATCCCCAGTATCCTCTACTGTATTGTGTTGGTACCCAGCTGCCTCTTCATTTCCTTAACCTGCTCTGCGACCACCATTCGTCCTGCACTGGGTGGCTACCACAAGTCATACAATGTGTGTGATGGGATGGAGGGTACTCAGGACTATGTGGACTGTGGGCTTCAGCGCAGCCCAAACATGCCATAGACATCTACACAAGCATTACTTTTGTCCTTACTCTCAGTATTGCAGGTCTGTAGCCTGTTCAAATGCCTTTTTGTAGAATCCTGATGTGCTCCTCACTTCCAGAGAGAACTGACCGAGCTCCCAAGCTTTCAAAGAAATTATCTTTAAACGCCTGTACTACATTCTCAGTTGTGTCACTGACAATTTAGCTGGTTCTTTTATGCTTTCTGTTTTATTCTGACAAGTCTGGAATGGGAAATTGACTGCTTGATTTAGTTGATATGTGAAATAAATAAAAAAAGTCTATGGTGCTTTTACAGAGCTGACACAGTGTGATATTTGGGGCTTAGCATTATCTTCCGTGTGTGAGTCAGTGCTGACTAAATAGTTGTTCATTTTCTTGGGTTCCTGTGCTGGAGCATAACCACTGGTGCGTGTGGGCAGCATGGGCTGATGGGCTCCATGGACAGGCCAGTGGTAAACGTCAGGGGTCCCCAGGGATGCTGGCCTGCTGCAAGCTGAATCCTGTGCAAGCCTTGTGGCAAACTTATGCTTCTAATGCCAGAATGTGAGAAATCCCAGTAACATGAACCTGGAATTTTCATAGGAGATTATTCCAAGGGAGGGGCCTATATGGATGAAAGCTCTGTCATCAGATAAACAGGCAAGGCATGGCATGAAAGCCACAGAGAACAGTTCTTTACATGGGCTTTTCTGCCCATTATCACAGTTATGCATGAGATAGAAGTATTGAATCTAGAAGTATTTCAAAAAGTTGTCTTGGTGTCTTGAAAATCATGACTATTTAACCCAGTAAATCAAATCCTAAGCATGCACATAGGATGGGTGCTGAGCTGTCTCCATGAGATGGATGCTGTCTTGTCAAACCTTAAGTGTGTGCTCAGAGCATATCTTTTCCAGCAGGCAGGAAGAATGGAACCCTGGCAGTCAAAAGCATCCTCCCTCAGGTTCAAATCCTTCTCTTTCATTTAAGCAACAAGGTGAACTGCTGTCTGTGGAGAATCATGGGATGAGGCTTTCTTAATCCTTCCTGTTGGGCACTATATAAATGGGTTATGAGGAGGAACTTATCCTCAACCTCTTGTATGTCAGATAACAGCCCTTTTGAGCAGATTATAGAGCCAACCATCAACTGACACAAGGGAAGAAGAGTGAAATAGCTCTAGCTAGAAGCCCACCCCTGGACTTGAAGTGCCAGATATCTGAAAAGCTTAAGAGATGTGTTTAGTCTACTCCAGCTCAGGCAGAAGACTCTCCTACAGATCATCAGGTAAATAACCAAGAACATTTATGTGCAAAGATAGTTGATAAAATACTATCTTCTGAGAAAGCTATACAAAAGTCTTCTGAGAATATGTTCTTGATAATTCTCCTCCCCTCAGCCCCCAGTAACTTTTAAAAATTAGATACCATTAGATAATAGTATCTAATTTCAATCAAATCCAGCAAATTGAAAGATCTCAAGAATATAAGATTTTTTCAATAGGTCTTTACACTGTATAGGCTGGAGAACGTATGGCTTCTAAACCCATTTGTTTGCTCCACAGGGACAGACTGATAGACTTAGGTGGATGTCATGAGGGTTCAGCTGGACTGCTAGTGCGTGTGTGAATGCTAACAGGCTAGCATACATGCTTGGCTGATCCATTTGCCTCTTAGGCTGTGTCTGTCCTGCTACTGCTGTGTTCATGTCTTACCTTGTTGACTTCTACAGAACAGATCCTGGGTGTGAAGTAATATACACGCAGTATGGGTGGCAAGTGGAAAAAAATGGAGGGGCAAGCATGGGAGCTAAGCTGTTAGATAATGGAAACAATATTTAAATACCTTAAGCACCACCTTTTTCCTTTGTTTCTTTGTTAACTTAAGTGAATCCCAAGTTGGCTGATTTCCAGGACCTCTTTCTTCAGACAACCCGTGTGCCTTGGAAATCACATGCACTTGGGGATGAAGTTTCTACCAGAGAGTGGGGTTCTGCAAGGTCAGACTACAAAAATACCTTTGAGGGCACAGTCTGAAGTGAATGCTGGGATGAAGAATGTGAATGCAAACATTTAATCTAAAAAAAGATGCTGCATGCTCTTTTTTTTGCAGCAATGATTTTGTAATGAGTCTTTATGCCCTGATTAGCTGTGTCTGTGGAAGGGAAAGCTTCATCAGCCAGCCTGAGCTATTGCAGCCTGACAAAGATATGACTGAAGACATAACTGTCTACTCCAGAACAACTATGTGCTACCATTAACTGGGGAGGAGGGAGATACGAGTGAGTATCCTTCTGAAGTAGTTGGCTTTTTGGCTTGATTATTCTCCTTGGATATGTATTCACTCAGCCGATCACAGCAACCCCAAAGAGATTAATTACATGTATTTTTAAATTCCCTAAGTGCACATTTGCATAACTAGCATTTTTAAATATTCATAAATACATATTTGCTTGATAGATTGTAGCGGCATTATTTGCAGCTTCAAAAGGGACCTTCAAGTAATCAAGACAGAAATGTTAATCATTTCTTGAGGCTCAGACATATGATCAGCATATTGTAACACAATAAATACATTGAGGATCAGCTGTGGAATGGTGACTGAGTGGATGCTCCTATCCTGTGGCACATAGGAGAAAACCTGACCCAGCTTAACCCGCTATCACTGTGGTTTAGCCGGGCCTCTTTGCATGTGCTACAGACAGAAAGGAGACTTGTAGATAACTCCTATGTATCAGCTCATTTGGGTTAAGTAGATGCTACATCTTTGCTAGCTCCACTTTCCCAGTGACAAAAGCCTTGCAGGCATGCCACTGTGGACATTCTCGGAGAGGGTGTCTGTCCACATGGCACTCCGTACTCTCAGTCTCAAAGTGTATGTCCATACTTTAAAAAGAAAAGGCCAGGAAAGAATCCTAAGTACTGAACCCATGAAGCTTATTCCCTAGCTCTCCTGTGATCTCTTGCAATGACCTATCTCCAGGATATAACCCTATCATAGTCCTGGGAACAGCTCACATTGCCCACTGGGAGGGCACCAGGTGTGAGCGCCTACACACTATGCAGCCATCCAGTGCTATGACTATGTACCTTCTTGCCACCCCAGGAGAATGCAACATGGATTCTCTGCGCAATAACACTATGTCCCTGTGGCAGAGCCAAGTCCTCACTACTTCAGGCATTTTCAGTCAAGGAAAGCATGAAAAATAGTAATATTCAGTCACTGAACAGCCTCCTCAGGGAAGTGGTCACGGCACCAAGCCTCTCAAAGTTCAAAGACTGTCTGGATGAAGCTTTTAGTCATATGGTTTAGTTTTAGGTAGTCCTTCAAGGAGCAGGAGGATGATCCTTATGGGGCCCTTCCAACTTCAGATACCCTGTGGGTCTATGATACTGTTACTGGAGACTACAGTAACAGAGATCCAGGGTCTATGTAATACAGACATAGCCTGCCTGCCATTGAAGTACATTGTGTGTGTGGGCTGGCCCGCTCATGCTTCCACTGCAGCTGCCCAGACAGAGCTGCTGAAGCTGATAGCAGCTGATGGGGCTTGTATCTCAGACACTGATGTGCAGTTCCCCATTCTCCACTCTGCCTGGCTGCATGCTTCTTCAACTCTGGTTGCAAGGAAGTAGTTCTGATTGTCTGCAACATAAGAGAAAGGAGAGTGTAACTTTAATTCATGCAAGCAGAGTATGACCAGGAGTCACAACCAGAAGGGCTTCCTCCCCTGCTTTTCCTTTGCATTGCTACATGAAGAGTCTTTGCAGTATCAAAGCAGGAAACCTCAAAGCACGGTGACAAGGAACTTAACTCCTTCTGGGCCTGCCTGTGAGGTGGCGAGTCATATGTGAAGGGTGGTCCTTTGTAAGCAACCGAGAAGGTAAAAGAAAGATGATAGCAGTTGATACCAGCTGAGTTTTGAGCTCAGGTTCAGGAAGAGATGAGCATGAATTCATAACATACAAGAAACGCCAAAATCTGAACTCACATGTCAAAGTTATGGCTGGGAGGCATGGGAAGTGAGGCTCTGGGATTCGAAAGTACCACTTGTGACACTGGTTTGATGGGAGCAGGGCGCTGGGAGAAGGCCAGTGGTTTTGGGGGAGGGAAGGAATAACCCAGAAAGAGGAAAGGAGGGTGATTCACATGGGTCAGTACCCCTGAGCTCACGAAGAGGGTCTCTGGCATCTGGCTGCTGGTCCCATACCCATGGGTGCATTCTGGGGAGACAGTAGTGGCTGAGAGCTTGCACATCTGCTGTGCTGCCATGGCTGTAGGCTATGTGGCACCCTGAGAATCTGCAACCTCACAGTGTTTGCCTGCAAGGAGGAAAGCCACAAAGGGGGAACCAGTGACCTGAGCTTGTGCGTGATCCCTCCTCAGCAGATCATATCCCTGTAGCCCTGTTCTGCTGAGTCAGTGTGGGACACGTGCATTTTGGTTTTCTGCTGGCTGATATTGCATAAACTGTGACATCTACACCAAATCAGATCCTTCCTGCCTTGGCAAGTGGGAAGTGAGGCTTTGAAAGCAAAGCCTGTTAGGCAGATTGCCCCAAAGCCAACCTTATATCCCAGCACTTGTATTCTGAAACACTTCACAGCACCGCATCTTAACAGAAGCGATCTCCTGACTTGAGTTCTTCAGGACAAATTAATTTGGGGGTGAAAAATTGTTTGAGGCTCAATAGTTGACAGATTAATTCCTTGTTGAGAAATTATTGAGGTTTGGTCCATCACAAATAGAGCCAAATGGCACTTACAAGGGCATAATTTTATTTAAAACTGGATGCTCCTTTATGGCTGGATACCAGTCCCCGGCCAGTAGAGCATCCCCTGTAGCCAGTCACTGGTTTCAGAAACAGACAAATTCCAAGCCAGTAAAATCAACAAGTTGATCACTGAGAAATACCTAACTTTTTAATAGTAGCTGAAAGCCAGTCTTAGTGGGTATCACTTCTGTCAGGAACCTACTAGCCTTTTGAACTTCACAAGAGGGAATGGTAGAAGATCCCAAGGCATCAAAGATTTTGCCACTTGTATTTCATTGCCAACAGCTCCTTTTTAGAAGGATAAAGCCACCTCCATTTTAATTGGAGCTATAAAGAAGACCTATCTATCTCTGCAGTTATGGATGAGTCAAGATTGTGGTGGCTATGAATGATTAATATTAATTCCTACTTCAGTAGTACTGAAATAAGCACCCTACATCAAACAGGGAAAGCAGCCTTACATGGAACAAGCCTATATGACCTGTCTTAGAATCACAGAATCATAATAGGGTTGGAAAGGGCCTTCAGATCATCTAGTTCCAACCCCCCTGCCAGGGGCAGGGACGCCTCACACTAAACCATATCACCCAAGGCTATGTCCAGCCAGGCCTTGAACACTGCCAGTGATGGAGCATTCACAACTTCCCTGGGCAATCCATTCCACTGCCTCACCACCCTCAGTGTAAAGAACTTCTTCCTTATATCCAATCTAAACTTCCCCTGTTTAAGTTTGAACCCGTAACCCCTTATCCTATCATTACAGTCCCTAATGAAGAGTCCCTCCCCAGCATCCCTATAGGCCCCCTTCAGACACTGGAAGGCTGCTATGAGGTCTCCACGCAGCCTTCTCTTCTCCAGGATGAACAGCCCCAACTTTCTCAGCCTTTCTTCATACGGGAGGTGCTCCAGTCCCATGATCATCCTCGTGCCCCTCCTCTGGACTTGTTCCAACAGTTCCATATCGTTTTTATGTTGAGGACACCAGAACTGCACACAATACTCCAAGTGAGGTCTCACAAGAGGAAAGTAGAGGGGCAGGATTACCTCCCTCGACCTGCTGGTCATGCTCCTTTTGACGCAGCCCAGGATACCATTGGCTTTCTGGGGCTCTGAGTGCAGACTGCTGGCTCATGTTAATTTTTCCATCAACCATCACCCCCAAGTCCTTCTCTGCAGGGCTGCTCTGAATCTCTTCTCTGCCCCACCTGTAGCTGTGCTTGGGTTTGCTCCAATCAAGCAAGGAGCAATGGGAAAAGGGAATAGTGACATGGATCGTTGCTCTGTAAAGGTTTGGTATCTTCAGGAGAGGAATCTGGAGGCTGAAAGTCTACAAGACCCATTAATTAATCATTGAGTTCCCACTTGACTAGCTTCCCTTTGGATGTACCTTTTATAAAGGCTGATCTCATAGAGGACCATAGAGCTCTGACCCACCCCAAAGTGTCAGACCTACAGCTGGGCTGGTTTTCACCAAAGATTTGGGAAAATGACTTAATGTCTGTTGCTCAGCATAACCTTCTAGTAAATTGTGACTTTTTTGGCCACTCTAAACCTTCCTAGGTTCCTGCCTGAGCAAATTTATTTCTGTCATTAGCAGGTAATCACGGTGCAAGGTGAAAGTGTAGGTACTTATTCTTTCTAAAATGAGTTATTAACTAGCCCTTATTAGGACAAGGAACTGGTTCTGTATGACCTGATGGTGGGAAAGAAAAAGAGAGATAACTTTACTGGTTTCTTTTTCTTCTTTTCCCACCTATTAGTGACAGGGCAATTTTTGCTGTTCAACACAAGAAAGACCAATTGACAGCTGTAGGCTTATAATCCTTAGTTTAGTTTTTCAAGCAATGAAATTTAGTGTCTGCATCTGAACATAATTTCTAGGTCTTTTTAGTGTTGAGAAATAGGACCTCATGGCAATGTATGTATTGGTTATACAAAGTTTTTCTTAATTACCAGTCATATCCAAACTAAGACGAAATAATTAGAATCACAGTATCATAGAATTGTTTGGGTTGGAAGGGACCTTCAAAGCTCCTCTAGTCCCAGCCCCCTGCCATGAGCAGGGACATCTTCAACTAAATCAGGTTGCCCAGAACCACATCTAGCGTGGCCTTGAATGTCTCCAGGGATAGCACATCCAGCACTTCTTTGGGTAACCTGTCCCAGTATTTTACCACCTTCATTGTTAAAAATTCTAATTACTATTTTTAATTTTTTTCCATCTTACAGACTCAGTGGTTTGGACAAAATAACTTCTAAGGAGAGGTGAGGACCCTCTGCTTTCCCTACATTCACATCTAGCTGCTGTTGCTTTTTCTGCTTAAAAGCAGTGGCTAGGGTGGGATGAAGGATGGAGATGACAGGTAAGGTGCTCCCAGACTTAGGTGCTGGTGCTGCACTGGTTCCTGAGCAGCAAAGCCCTTTGGGGGTGCTCACTCCCCAGCCAGGCAGAGGCTGCTTCAAGGCCAGGCTGCTAGACCCAGAGAGCAGCTCTCTTGCATGCAGGGCAGTGCTTCCTCCAGACCACACTGCCTTGGGGCACGCTAGCAGCTGTCCTCTTGGCAGCCCTCTGCGAGGTAAACACCAGAGCTGCTGCAGCTTGAAATACCAGCCTCAGGCTGGGGACAGCGAAAAAAGGTAGTCGAGCAGGCAGCTGAAAAACCACAGGCTGAACCATACCCATCCTGTGACTGCTTGTCCTTGGTAGCCTGGAAAGGCTGAGTTTAAGGGATTTAGGGGATTCTGCCACAGCGTCTCCTAGGACTCAGCCTCAGCGCTGCATAATGAAAGGGTCTATAACAAGGAATTTTGGCTTTAGCCAACCATAAGCCTTTTTTAATGATCACATCTGCAATGTGTGAACACTACCAAAATGCTGACTAAGTTCCTACTGCTAGAAAATAAGAGGTTTGATCTAAAACCTGGGATTATTTAGGCATGGTCTTGACTTTGTTTTTTCAGGTCTTTGGTACCGAATCTGCAGGAAAAGTCACATGCAAACATGCATATGTGTGCAAACTCACACAGAGCCAGAAAGTAGATGCTTAGCTAGTATTAGTTCAGTTTTGCTCAAGGACCTACCCTGCTGACATAGTCTAATCACAGCTACAGAAGTTAATTGTTTACCTGGCCTGCCAAGATGGGGACGATATGGAGCTATATAGGCAGAACCAGATGGAGCTCCACTGGATGACTTCGTGGTTACAGCTGTCTTGCAGGAGTAGTCTGAGATGCCCTCAGGCAGGAGGAGGGCTTGCCCAGAGGTTTTTTAATTCACAGGGTGTTCTCTGTGAAGGAGCTCTTGCATTGCCTTTCTCCACCTGAGTCTTGAGGAGGCAGGATTACCATCTTGTCCAAGTCCTGAAGAATCTCAAAGTGGTAAAAGACCTTTCTGTGCTCTGGAGTCAAGTTCTAAACTTTCTTAGAGGTTATTTCTTGGAACAGTTTACAGGCATTCTCACTTTCATAGGTTCCTGTGTCCCTCAGTTGCCATCATACATTACACAAGCCATTAAGTTGCTTAGCTGAGATGCCTTGTTTGCATTCCACTGTGCAGTAAGCCATAATCACATCCTATCAAATTTAGGACACTTAAAGGAAGCGTCTAATTTAGGAGCCTGGATACTTCAAACTTCTCCTGTCAACAGTGGTGGTAGAGCGATATGTCTCAGAGCAACACAGGTCCTGGGTGTGCTGGAAATAGACAATCTTCTTCCGCTGACTAGTGAGGTCACCAGGGGTAAAGAGGCACTTCAGATATGTGCCTGAGATAGAGAGGGCAAATTCAGGCACAAGTGCTCTGGAAGTCCAGTGTGGGACCACTGAAAACTACCGCAGTGTTCATCTGCTCTCACACTGGCTTGTTTCATGTGCGATCTGACTCATTCTTGGGGTCATAAGATTTTCCTGTACATCATAGCCTCCTTGCACGTGTTTGAGCCTTCACACAAGCACAAAGCTTGCTGAATTTCTTGCCAGATAGTAGAAGCCAAAAAGTAGGTGGCTTAGCAGGATCTCTCAGCCACCATTTGGATGAGGACCAAGTGAGTGTTAGGCTCTGAATAGACTAAAATTTTAATGGAAGGTTTGTGATTGAGATCTGGAGTTTCTGTTTGTTTCTTTTTTCTTTTTTTTTTATTTTCTTTTTTAACTGTCATTATCTGTTTTCCATGGAAAATTTATTCAATAGAGAAGGAGAACAGCTTCAACATTTTTGTTGCAAAAGTTAATGAAGAAAGATACATATCTCTCTCTCTTTAAAGTCAGTAGTCTTAGGCATGCAAAATTGAATTAGCCAAAATGGTCTGAATGATCAGTTTCTCCTGGCCTCCATTTTCCTTCTTGGAATGTGCACATCAAGAAAGAACTGGTCAGAACATCATGGGAAATGCCTTTACTCCTTTGCTATTAAACAACTTCTCTCTTTTTTTGCATTAGAAACAGCCATGAATGAAATAAGCGGGCATTCACAAGGCTTTCTGTCACTAAAGTGATTTGATTATGTTGCAGGGAGGGCCAGTTTCAATTGCAAACTCAGTAGGCCTTCTTGGAAGCTCCTTCTTTTTGCTCATTGGCAAAAGAACTTGGAATATATATTTGGCCTAATCCAGTCTAATCCAATCTGTTTCACAATGCCATCTGGATCTCATCAGGAGCCGGATGCTTCCAGTATTTGATCTAGGCAATTCCCCTCCACAACCCCCACTCCTTAATGTCTATTCTTTAAGAAGTAAGTATTTTGGAGAAGTGTTGGTCCCAATTCATTCCTATTCATTGTGTGGAAGACATCCAGGAGCAGCCACTGAGATATTTATTGCCTCTAAGGAGCCAACAGCTAATTGAATCTGAATTGCTTGCTATCAGTTGCTGTCTTGGGAGTGGCTCAGAAATATTTCTGTATCTTTCAAGGATGGTATATTCTTGACCAAATGTTAGGCCTGGTTGATTTGGATGACAGCACAGCATTATCTCAAAGCATTTCTCAGTGACTGATATGTCTTCCAGTAGATGATCCTACATACTGGGAAGAAAAACTTTGTAATGATAAGACTAGTCATGCTCTGGCACAGGTTGCCTAGGGAGATGATGAAATCTCCATCACTGGAGGTTTTTAAGAATAGGTTAGGCAATCGGCTGCCAAGAACAGTTGATGTATGGTCCATTCTGCCTTTGGGCACCACTAGATGATCTCCTGAAGCCCGTTGAATATTTTGATAGCTGGCTTAGAGCTGAACAACAAACTAATCTACAAGAAATTATAACCCAGAAATTGGAACAAGTCTTTTTGTTTGTGTAAGAGTTGAAAGTACAAGTAGAATAAAAAGCACACTTTGTATGTGACACTCCATTCTAAAAAATATCTGAATTATCAAAGAAAGAGGGATCTACAAAGACAGATACCTAGGAAAATAGGAGCAGATGTAGAGAATCCTCATTACAGAAAAAAAAATGGGGAAAGCCTAATTGCTGTCTAGATATTTCATTTATAGGGCATACGGGAGAAGCATGCAGTCAGAGCACATGTTTAGAGGTGGCCTGTTAAAGTATATTTAGGTTACATAGGGATACCTGCACTTCGCCACTTACCCAGACCTCTCAGATGTAGAGGGCTGCCTGTTCCAGAGCCTTAGACAGATCATATAAGACAGAGCATGGTGGAGACAGAAATTTATTACACAGCTTCCTATATAGGAGCCCCCCATTCAAAATGTATGATAGAAATGAGACATTATATTGCATTCTAAGAAGTTTTGGAAACTTAAGGGCACTGAAGTGTGATACTGAAATATAGAACTGAGACTGTTTATATGTCAGCCGAGGTAAAATTCACCTTCTGCAGAAACTCAGGGGTCTCATGCTAGAATACGTTCCTCTCTAGGCTCCAGGGCATAGGATAACTCTCATCTTTGTCCTTTTGCATCAGAGCTTTGAATGCAGGGTCACCATGCATGTGTCCCATGTGCATGTCTAAGGTATTTGGCAGTGGGCTTAAAGTCTCATTCAGGAATGTGCTGGACATATTTCCAGGATGCCGTATTAATAATATGTTTTTAAGTAGCAAACAATGACCACTAGACTAATCCTACAGCCAGAATTGACTTTAATTGTTTAATTGGTGAAGATATTATTACTGCATTTATACTAGAAACAACCAATGTGCCTTGCTTTGCAAACACAATTGAAATAAAAATGAAGAAAGTGCATTTCAAACCAAGTATCATGACTATCATCGTAAGCCATATGTCATGACAATCTTTAGAGTGAATTAGATTTCTTCTCTTATCTGAACAGTAAAACTCCAAATGAACTTAAGCCCAGTTTTCCTAACAGGCCCTGCTCTGGCTCCAGCTGAGTGGTCCTCCCTGCGCTGCTGATTCAAGTACCCTTATTCTAGTGCAGATAGGAATGTGATCTGGTTTGCTACTCATTAATATGGGCAAAAAAGCTCTCTGTTGGCACGATGGTGTCTCACTGGACAGATTTGTCATTCTTTTTCATATTGCTGCTTTCTTTCTTGGTACAAATTCCAGGAGTTTTTAAATCTAAAAAAGCCCATTTCAAGAGGCCAGACTTGTGACCAAACAAAATACATAAGCTTTTGTTTGTAAGTTAGAAGTGAAATAAGAAGCCAGAAGCAAAAAAAAAAAAAAAGTTATGATTTTTGTTACCTCTTAGATCTGGGCCCAGAGCTGTGGTATATGTTTACAACATCTATTTCATTTAGCAGGTGAATCTCTTTATCTTGCATGAGGTGACGGTCCCATCCCTTTGTTTCACTCAGCAGGTGTAATGGCTTGTCTGCAAAGCAGAAGAGCAATTTTCCATCAGATTTTCCTTTTTCCTCTCCTCAACAGAGATTTTGATAATTTTAAAAATTAATTGATTATTGGATTTATTTTAATCCAGTAATAATTCAATTGGAAAATAATTTTCCATTTCAATAATTTGTCCTCCTTCCACTTACCCCTTCTGCAGCCTCATGTTCTCAGATGCATAATGCCTATTCTGCCTTGCTAACCTCCCCTCCAAACCTTCTAACTTTACCTGAGTGTAGCAGTCAGTAGCATCTATTCACACTGCCTTCTTTCCCTGCAGTGATCCTTGAATTCCTGTTCTGGCAAATCCCTACCTGGGCCTGGCCCTAGATCCCACAGGAAGGTGGGAGATGGGACTGGTCCATGGGCTGGCTCCAGCATCCACACCCTGCTTGCCTCCGGCTCCCCATGGCTCTGTTAATCCTTATGGTCCTCAGGCACCTGTCAGAAAGAGGGTAAAAGGGGTGTTAAGCCTGGATACTGTGTTCTCCTTTCCCCTCCTTGCCCATTACAAGGACCACTGAACTAGAAAATCCTTCGGTATAGTTGCTGTTTCACTTCAACATCTAAGATCCTTGGCTTTCTGCACAGAATGTATAATCTCTTTGTATTTTTCACTTCTGTTTAAGTTGGAGGCACTTAAAATATTTCTCCCAGCATGCTGGTGACCCTCTTTTTATTTTGTTGGGAAAGCATTTCTATAGACTTACAATGTCATCTCTATTGTGCTGATTTATCAGGTTCTTTCCTTGGCTCTTACCCAGTCTTTATTCAGGCTTCTCATTAACTCACTGAAATCCATGTGAGGTAACATTGTTTTTTCTTTCTTAACCTTTTATATACTTTTATACCTTTGAGGACTGCTTGTACAATGAAATCACTCTGATTAGGCCAGGCCTAACTGACTACATAAGTCTCAGAACTGTGTAGCAGCAGGTCCGATGGGAATTTAACTAATTAATGACTAAAAGGATGTCAGGGCTTAGCATGAAGTGGATAGCACATCTTAATAAGTTGAAGTGTAATGCAGAAGAAGCACTGCTGCAGCACTGAAAAAAATATTTTAGGTACTTCCCTCTTATTTGAGTAGTGTAAAGAGGTAGACAAAGGGTAATATCCCACGTTCTTACCGGCTCATGAGCAGGGTTCTGTCATCCTGGCTTCATAGTAGACCAGTGGCCCCTAATTATAGGCTGGACTTTGTCTCATGAATCTTTATAATCAGTTCATTTGTGTACCAGCATTTTGACATCATTTACCTGGTACAAATAAAATTCTTAATACTGTAAGATTTAGACCAGAAGCATCCTGGGTATGAAAGAGGAAACTGATTTTCTTTTTATATGAAGGAAATTTGAAGTTCAGCATTATGAAAGACAAGGATGTGTTTCCACCCAGTTTTATATCCTTCACGACTTCTTGTAATCAATGTGATAATGGGGGTAAGAGGTGAGAGATTTGCTTTACAATCTGTTGCTCTGGTAAACAAATGATCCAGTAATGCAATTCACAAAGGCCATTAAAAAGAAATCAAGAAATCAAATGCTTTTATAGGTTATGCATCATTATTGCTTTTAATTAGCAAACAGAGCTGGGCCATACTTAAGGCTTAAATCAATTGGATTAGTTCCTCCAAGCTCCTCTTCCATATTAAATAATTCCAAATCAAGTCCTGCATATTAAAGCAGGACTTTAGAATGACTTGCATCTTAAACCCATCTCTATAGTTTGAAATGTATCTGCCAGTGTCTATTAGGATTCTTGCTGTCTTTCATACCTTTTAAATGTAAGCCTTTCCTGCAGTGTGCAAAGCTGACACAAAGAAAATCTACTGAACCTTGCTAAGGGGATGTTTTGGGGTACCAATTATAACCTATGGGAGTGGGCACTGTAGCAAAAAAGCAAGAAGGAAATAAGAACATTAAGAAACAGAGAGGTAATGAAACTGAAGCTTCAGAAGGTAGGCAAGGAAAGAAAGTTGATTGCAAGGACAGAAATGTAAACAAGAAATATGTTGTGCAAGGGTTGTGTGTGAATGAATGGAGTCAGAAAAGATGGTTTTGTAGGTTGGGTCTGTGCCCTGCCATACAGGTCTTGGAGCTGATTAGCTCAGGTACCTAATATTTCTGTCACTTGGTTTTCTGTCTATAAACCATGGATGATAAACCCCTTGCTAACTCAACAGGATATTTCATGACTCATTTGTGCTATTTAGAAACAGGGTGTGGAACAAGGGGCACCAGTGTGGCAGGAAGAAGGGAAGAAAAAACTAAGACTAAAGAGAGAAAAAAGTGGAGGGTGAAGCTTGAGAAAGACTGAATTAAGCCAGACCAGGGCTGGTTCAGCACCCTTATTATCAAATTTTCTGCCAAAGATATTCCACATACTCAGTGTGCCTGCCTGCAGGGACAGATGCTTTGGGGGAGAGGGAGGGTGGGAAAGTCGGGGCACTAAGCCGTTCAGCTTTGCTTTACAATACACCAATGTCTTGTTGAAAGCAAAGGTACTTAAAAGAGTCTCAAGGCTGTGGGTCTCTGTTAAGGATCTTACGGATTTAACTATTTGCATCAGTAAACCCTTGTTTCTTTTCACTACCAGCAACCAACACCAGTTAGGGTTGTTGTTTGCCTCTTTCAAACCCTCTGGCTTCCCTTTCAGCTGACACTGAAGATTAGCTTCAAGTTCTAAGCTTGTAAATTCTTGAGGAAAAGACTTAATGAGGATCTGATCCTTTTAAACTCCGATCTAATTACTGCTAGAGTGATGTTTCTATTTTGGATGCCACAAACATATCAAGTTTGCATGTTTGAAGGCGGCACTGTTCAGTGGACAAGAAACAAACCCCACCCTGTAGGTTAAATAAATTTTCATACATAAATAAAGACATGAATAGCACCTATGTAAAGCAGCTGGCACTATTTCAGAGGAAGTTTGGGAGCTGAGCCTGGGGAACAACAGGAATACAGAAAGGTTTTTTTCTCCCTTGCTGCATGTTTACTGGTTGAATGGCAGCAGATGAGACTTGAGGCCACGGTGGTATGCGTAATCTTTAGAGTGTATCAGTAGGGAAGAAGGGCAAAGAGGACTGAAAGCTACAGATTCAGCCTTGAAGGGTGCTCTGGAGTGCACAGTGCTACCCAGGGCATGATTTAAACCTCATAGGCTCTAACCCAGTGACAGAAAAGAAAGGTAAGGCTGAGTCCTAGATGCAAACACTTTCACTGATCTATTGCCATTTTTGATCGCTTCAGTGTTTTGTGTGCTTTTATCATGTGTTTTTATCACTGTTGCTGTTGAACCTATGAATCTGAGCTCCAGACAGTGCATGAAGATTGCCTCCCCACTGTTGTCACATGCACTGGGCAGCTTTGCCTATTGTGGAGCACATGTGTGCATGTCCCTGAGCACATGAGTGTGGCAGAGAGGACCCATCCAAGCTGCAGATGTAGATACGGTCAATTCAGAGTCTTTGCCTGAATCCCCCTATGCTTTCTTCAAGAGCTGGAAGAACTTTGCCCGCTTTCCTGGCTGTAAAACTGTCAGTCATTGCATGGATCTCTGTGCTGGTGTTTGACTTGGCTGGCAGCCTATGGGGTGTGAAATGCTACCACTGGCAAGCCAGGTGTGAATTGACTTTGCCATAATCTGCTTAATGGGGTGTTACTGTAACTTCAAACCCTGGTGGTGACCACTTCTAGGTTAACACCCTTCAGTAACTAATCAAAACACAAACATTAGGCAGGAGAAATGGTAAAATGCTATTAGAAGCAATGGTTTTGTCCAATTAGCAGACTCTGCTTTAGGCTTGGCTCAAGTGGCTTGTCTATATAAGGATGCATTAGTCATTTTCTTTTTTTCTTTCTTTTTTTTTTTTTTTTTTTTTTTTTTTGTGTAAAAAAAACAGATGTGATGCTCTGTGGTCAGCATAGACAAGAGTGATTCATGGCTAGGCATATTTAAACCTCCAGGAGAAAACTATCCATCTGAGACCCTCTCCATCTCTTCCCCCTCATTCCAGACAACCAGAGCCAATCATCTGTCACATGATACATCTCAAAATTCATTAGCCATTCTCTCCATATGTCTTAGTTTTGAGGTGGCCAGGAGATATCAGCTGCTCCTGCCTACTCTCTTGGGCCTGCATGGACTTTAGCAATGCTAGGACAGTGATAGAGGAGAAATTCTTGCTCAGCAATGATGTGGGTGAGCAAAGGAGCTGTTATGGCTGAGCACGGATTAACTCACACATGCTAACTTGGTTTTGTGTAAGGTGGCAGGTTTTGGCTCGAATATCTGTTCTACAGCCATCACTGAAGCACTTTGCTAATGCTGGAGTCAGTGCTTTCCACTGAGGATGTGAGAGAGGGATGGGCTCGGAAAGTAAGTAAAGGGTTTGTGGACATGGACTATGGAAGAGGTCAGCAGTCAGTGCTCCTTCTGAGAAGTAATTGCAGGAGGAGTTGGGAAGCAGGACTTGAGGGACTGAGGCTGTGTGTGGAGCAGTAAGAGTCTGGGAAATGAGAGAATCAGAAACCCTATAATGGATGGGCTAGGGCTCCTGGCTTGAAGAGCTGGCATTTGAAGGGGAACAAGAATAGAGCTTCCACCACAACAGGCAGGAGAGACAAAAAGGCAACAGCCTAAAATGTTTGTGTTACCCCATGAACATTTTGGTGGCAACATTGAGGCCACTTGGCTACCCCTAATCCATGACTTAATCTGTGTGGGATTGCCTGGAGCCCTAGGGAAAGTCCTCTGCCCAGGCTGAGCACACCACCAGGTGCTGTACAAGGAGCTTTGTCTTGCTTGTGAAGCAGGACTGGAAAGCTAGGGCTATATGTATTATTGTCCTCTTATCAGTACAGCTGTCAGGTCTGCTCTTTTTCCACTTCAGTAGTACCTGGCTATCCAGTGGCCTTTGAGACCTGCACCCCCAAGGAGTGGCCTGCTAAAGAGTCTGCTGAATGGTGGCTTGTGGCTGAAGGTGACATCTCCAGAGGAAACTATACTGATGATCTGAGCACCAGTGAGAAAAGAAAAACAATAAGTAAGAGATAAATCAGTATTTAAAATAGGTGGAAAACATAACACAATTAAATTCAATGTAGGTAAAAATAAGCTGATCCTCTAGAGGTGATGTAAGGTTTCCTCCCACAGAAAGGAGAAACTGGTGGAGCAGTAAGCTTGAAAAACTAGGATGGGGGACAGGTAATGGAGATGAGACAGCTCTGGCAAGCCTTGTCTGACAACTGATCAGATATGAGATTAGGTACTGCAATGTGGAGCACAAACAAGACAGGCCAATGAACTTTTCCAGCTGAAGAACCAGAAGCAGCAAATCACAAAGAAGGAAAGCCCTGTTTTTTCACTCACTTCTACCCTGGTAGACTGAACCCATCCTGTGCTATAAAATACAAATGCATACATGCACAAAGCATGTTACAAGAACTCCAAGGCTGGAAAATTCAGCTCTTCCATGTTGGGCCAAGACTGAAAGCTCCTTCTGGATTTTTAACTTAACCACAATTTCTTAAGTTAGTCTCTTGGCACAGTCTAAGGACTCAGAAGCACTGCTTACTTCATTGTATAGGATCAGGATATTCTTCTGTCTTGTTCTGTGCCAAACCTGTTTGTTCCATACCGTTTTCTCCATGTCCAGCGAGCTTCATTCTCTCATCTTCAGCTCTCCTATCTCATGTTCCAGTTTCATTATTCAGCAGGTCTTTCAGTGACTTCCCACTGCAAGCTCTCCAGTTGGTTTTGACTGGAACCAGTCATTCCCACTTGACAATGCAGAACATTTTTTGGCCATTAATTTCTCTTTGCTGCTGGGTTCTTCTCTTTCATCATTCTCCATCTTCCCTCATGCTCCTGACCATCTCTCCAGACTGCCCCCATGGGCTGATCTTCTTCTGGAGCTGCTTGTCTAATATCAGTGTTTTGCCTGGTGTGAATCTGCCCAGTTAGGCCCAGTTCTCGTGTGCAACATGGCTTTTGTCCATTGCCTTTCCCTCAGCCATTCAATCATGAGAAGTGAGGGGCTCCCCCCATCTCTTTCTCCAGTCTCAGGCTTTTTTAAAATGTAATTATCTCACTTCTAGTTATCCTTCCTATTTCCCTACACACTTTCAGTTCCTGTCATTAAGACATGGGAACGTCTGATACAGCCTTGCAAAGGAAAGTGGAAGGGTTTTTGAACTGGAGAAAATAACAGGTGAAGCAGAAAAATAAATTCTCCTCTTTGCTCAAGGTGGGAGGGATTCTTCAATGCCACTCGGAATCCGTGGATTCCTTGTGATCTGTTCCCATCTGGGCATACTATAAGGAAGGGTCCAGGATCCTGGTGTAGTGTGGAGTTCACACAGAATGTCTGCTTGTCATGAGCTCAGCCAAAGTAATGCATGTCTGCTTGTTTTCTTCTTGCAGAAACCAGCCATGTCAGAAGGAGGGACTGTATGGTCTGTGAAGCATCACATGGCATTAGAGTTGTTACCTTGGAAATGAAAAAGTCCAGGCAATCACAATGCTGTTCCTGCCCTGCTACCCAGAGCCTCCCCTCTGTGTGGAGCAGGCAAGGTCCATCTATTTTCACTTGCTCTCACAACCCTGTCTACTTTATTCCTGCCTGCCCTACAGCCCTGCAGGTTTTGGACTGGCACAACTGCTTGTTCACTCATCGACTGAAAGTACCTGTGTTCTCCTCTGCCTCTCTCTTTCCGTGTTTACACTGGGGTCATGTCACGTCTTGTGGCAATGTTGAGGGAAGAACTGGGAAAACTGATGATCACAGGACAAAGCATATGGAATTGCATCTATTTTGGGAGGCTGAGACCCAGACCCATGTGAGATCCAGCACTGAAGATCTACTCTATTTTTGCACATATTCTTTCCAGTTGTTGCCAAAGTGGTTAGGGTATAAATCAATCTTCTTTTAAGGTTAATATTTCAGTTGCTGTTCTTGTTTTTAGTAGTTTCAAAAGAAAATTCATTATACATTTGTAGAAGGTAAAGAACCACGATTTGGACTTTCTCAATTGTAAAAGCTGAAAAGTGGGATTAGAGGCACATTTCATTTATTTTTGGATGTACAGAACTTAGTTTAATTAACCAGAAATGGAGATGATCTCATAAGAACTGTTTATTTTCTGACTCTATGCCAGTAATACAGCAAGGTGGCCCTCAGCACCTTGAGTAAGCTCTCAGAATTGCTTTGAAATGATTTTGTGTCTGCCAGACTTTACCGATTTTACTGAACTTAGCTAAAATTCCACTTTATCTGCGTGTAGCCCTTCAAGCAGTATCCTGTCTGCCTGCCTTTTGGAGAGCCTCACATGAGCTAAGTTTACATGCTGCTTACAAACTGCATGTTCAAGGGAGCTGAGAGTTGAACAAGTTGCTTGCTATCCAGTGCTGGAGGGCTGGATTTTTATTCAGCCAACAGACGTAGGGGCTGCGTTTTCTAACCAGTACTTATAAAGTGTCTAATGTGGACTTTGTGGCTATTTATCTCCATGGCCTCTGTGGGGAGCCAACCCAAGCTGCTCCTGCTCCCCTGAGTTTTGGCTCCAAAACTGGAGTCCTAGGTGCTATTTTAGGTAGTCTGAATATAGCCCTAAGCAAATGTTTATTACATCAGCAGGTAGTAAATGGTTGGAATTAATAATGATACTAAGTACAAGTTTTTATCAGTTTTCAGATGTCCACTATTAGCTTAGTACTGGTGGAGTTTAAAAAACTTCATTAAAAATACGCGAATGCGGCCATACTTTCAGTCAGGCCTTTTGAGAGTGGGGAAAGAATGAAGATAAAGACAGGGTGCTCCTGTCAGTGTAGCCTGAGAGATAAACAACAGGACAGATGTATCAGATATTACCTGCTTGACAACCAGAATGTTTGCTAGGTATCAAGAATGATGAATATACACCAGTCAGTTAGGTTAATCATTTTTATTTATCAGCAAGAAAGCTTGCTGTGCTGTTCCATGTCAATAGGCTACTGATGGAACAAAAAGCGAGTTTTATTTTCATACATGGTTGGTGACATCTCCTGCACTTCTCTAGAGAAGCAGCAACAACAACAGGAGGCAGCTGGAGGCCAGAGTGAGCATCAGGGCTGTCAGTGATTGGAAGGTCTGAGCAGGTCTTCATATCATGGAGCTCATGGCAGTCAGGAGCAGGAACACAGACGTGCCAGCCATGTAAGGTCACCCCCAGGAGCAGCACTCTTCTCTCCTATTCAGGGGCCTCCACAACTGAGCTCCTGAGCCAGTCCTGGGGGCTGGTGGCTGGGAGTCAAGCACATGCCTTGAGCTACCCTTGTGGTGTAGGTGACTGAGTTTCTGTGCCTGGCAAAGTTACCTGTTATATAGGTGCAGCCTGCTCGTGACTGTTGGCAGGGCTGCAAAAGACCTCCTTGCAAAAGGACAAAGGAAGCTCAGAGAGCACCTCTCTCTCATGTGAAACTTCTACATGAACCAGACTTAGACTTTCCCAAAAACTGGAGTTATTCAGGTCTGAGGTTTTGTTTAGGCCCCTCTCAGTGTTGACTTTTTCTTGCATTTGGACTGTCTAGGTCAATACTACATTTTTAAACCCTGAAAGCATCTTTTTTTTAGTTACCAAAGGAGACAGTTTTGATCCATTTTTTTGAAAAATGGTCATATAAAGGTAGGTTTAAATGTGTCTATCCAGATATTGTCCTTTGACACTATTGCAAATAAATTAATGCTTGGTATACTTGCTTTTGTCAGCCCTTCTTCTGACCTGTTAGCAAACGAACTGCTCTTTCACAAGCTAATATTGATTTGTTCAGCAAACAAAGATGACTGATCTGTTACCTGTATTTCCGCTTAAAACGTTAGATGTTTCAGGACTCTCCTTTTTAAAAAGTCAGTTTTAGCTTCATCGTGCTTATTACCTACCTCTTACAATTATTGGTACTAATTATCAGTAATAGTATCAATATAATAGTGGTATAATCAGTAACACTAGTAGATTTATTGAAATATATCAATATTTTAAGTATCCTATTTGATTTTCAGAGCATTTGGAGGCTCCAAGTGAGATGGGACTCACTGCATCGAGCATTATGTAGACAAACAGGAAATTCAGATTTCTGGTACAAAATTCTTGCAATCTTCGCTTAGGCTTCATTTGGCAAAATCTATTAGCTTGTAACAAACTCTGATTATGAAGTTTTTCTCAACTAGGGCAACATATTTATCTTAAAACCCATCTTACTGTATTTGAGGCAGGATAAGTACCAAGTAGAGAACAACTCTAAGCTATTCTTTTGTGATGGGGGCCAAGTGTTTTCACACAATCATTAAGTGTGGTAGTCTTGATGAAGCCCTGGCAGATGGGTCCAGCATCATCCACCTTTGCAGCTGGAGCTGCAGCAGAGCAGGGGAATTGCAAGCTTTGTCTTTGCTGTCACGTGAAGCAGCAGCATCTGTAGAACACTGCTGCAATGCCTCCACTTCCCTGAGCTCCCCAGGAGCAGAAGAAAAGTCTGATTCTGCTCTCTGAAGTCATTTTCAGCTCTATCTGCTTCCAAGTACTGCAGGGTTGGATTGCACATTCCCTCTTGCTGAACTTCCCCTTGAGAGAGACACAAAATGATGGAGGAAGCAATGTGCCACACTTCAACTGATAGCTGTGGGTATTGTTCCCTCTGCTTTCTTATGGGACCCAAATGTTCCAACAGCCACCAGGTCATTGAGCATTTTCGGATGGTTTCTCTCTCATTTCTCATGTTCAGGCTGTTCAACTTTGCATGAAGTGATTAACTGTAACAGTGAAAGCTGTCTGGATCCCTCCATCCCTGCTTAAATGCTATGACATTCAGTCTGCAGGGTTAATATCTGTGCCTGTTTCTTCCCATGGAGCACCAAACTGTTTCACAGTGAGGAGCATCTCTACCAGGGACTGAAGGAGACCTTCCCATAGCTCTCCCAGGAGTCTTGGAATGCGCTGCACATCCTGGCCGCAAACCTGAACACAGCCCCCGGCTGCAGGTCACTCCATCCGTGCAGTGTTTTCATTAGTTTCATTAACTCCCTTCTTGTCCACCAGTGCATCTTTGCTGTTTAGAAACAATCCACGAATCTCACAACATCGACCAATGGAATATAAGTTCTCAGCCTTGTTTGTGCCTGGTCTCTCCTCCATTTGTTTTCGCACATGCCGTGTAGTAGCTACATAGAAGAGACAGTTGATCTAATAAAAGCATTCTCTATCTCTGCTTAAGTGAAGATTAAGTATTCAAGGTGTATCTAACCCTTACTTGGGTAGCATTTATCCCTTATTAGCTGGAATAATACCAGATTCTCCCTTGAACAAAGGAATTTGTGGTTCATCTGAGTGTTTCTGTTGACAATCTGACGGTCACTATGTGATCCCTCCTGCAGTCCCACCGCACTAACCTGTCCTCATAGCCCAAGTCTCTGAACTGCCTGCATTGCTGTTTGTCACATTTATCAATAAAAAGCCTTGATTCCTTGAATTTGAGTTTTGAGTTTTATAGACTAGATTCATGCTGCTATTCCTAAAAGTATATTTTCCTGAGATAAATTGCAGAAAATGATAGCAGAGAAATGTCAAATTTAGAAGGAAGTGGGTGGAAACCTGAATTTTGTCACCAACTTACTGCTTCAGCTGGCACTAAATGGGAGTTTTCAGCTCCCTGCTCCCTCCCTCACCTCCTCCATGGCAGGAGTGTGACTGTGCCTAAATATGATGCTGTGACGGGGTCACGGTGAACTCCTCTTCCTACGGTCCAGGTGGAACACAGTGTACGGAAGCGCTGTTGCACAAACATAAGTGCTTTAACACTTGCAAATGTTACACTCAGCTATGGTTACAGGGAAAGGGTTTCCATGATGAATTCCTGGTCTTCTGACACAGTTGTAACAATCTATATGCATGCTGAGGTTGAGGCAAGGGAGTTTGGGGTATTTTGGGAAAAGCTGCTTCCTCTCTCACACCCCACTAAGCCAGGGGATGCTGCGGTGTGGGGCTGCCCTTTTCTAAGCGGTGGGAGCACAGTCCTGTGATCTCAGTGCTTGCTCTGGTTCCTTGCTGCTTGAGAAGAGTGCTTTGCTCTAAGGCAAAGGTTTTGTGTGTGGTTCGGAGAGAATGTGAAAGCCAATTTGGGAGTATTATATAAGCAGAAGTAGAGATATGCCAGGCCTTGCGGTTTGAGGGGATGATGTGAGCGAGGCTTGCAGCCTGCCGAAAACCGGTAAGCGCAGGCACGCCAAGTGCGCAGCCACCCTGAAAGAACCACTTGGCAAGATGCCCTTCTACGGTTTGTGGTCTGGATGCAGAAGCCTGACTGGTGCCATCGGGTGGGGATTACCAGCTCCCAGGAGAGGTCTGGTGGCTATTCTCTCTGCAAGGCACTCATTCCACTTGCCAAAACCGAATGTCCTCCAACTATTTAATCACAAGTCACACCTTGGGGCCTCTTATCAGCTCCTTCTAACATTGGTCCAGGGTGCACTCTACCTACCCTTCTTTGTTGCCTCCTGAAGGGCATGTCTTGTTTCTCTCACCACCTGGGTGGGCTGAGATAAATGCCTCAGTCAACACTGTAACTCATTTTCTGCCATAGAGCCTTGACAGGGCTGTAAGGGTCATGGTAACAACACAGACCTCATGGCAAGGCACATGCTATGAATGAGACATGATGCCACCCTGAAGTGCGTGCAAAAGTCTGGCCTGACACACTCCATGAGTTGCCCATCCTGACCACTGCTAGTAAAACCTCAGCTGTGACATCTGGTTTTGGAGACTGGGCTTCAAGACAAAAGTAGGTGTGTGGAAGGCCATGCTAGAGAGCCGTGCTAGTAGTAATAGTCTAGAAATCCTGTGCTGTGAAGAAAATCTGAATGACAGGGATGATTTAATGGAAAGAAGAGTATTGAGAAGTGTTAAAGATGGTAATAGCCTTCAGATATCTGCAAGACTAATGCATAATGGAAGGAAGCCATCTGTTTTCCATGTCTGGTGAGGAAGATAGATTGGGTTTAAACAGCAGTATGGAATGCTGAGGTTAGATCAGCAGCAGGGATAGTGAAATACTGCAGGAGGTTGTGTGGGTAAACTGTGGATCCCCAGCTCTTGGTATAGGTTGGACACTCAGAAGTTTGCAGATAGGGTGACCTTGCTTTGGAGAAACTCAGTGACTGGCCCTGTACTACTGTGTGAGAAAAATACGACAGCAAGTGTAGGGTGTCATAGGTGTGTGAAATGAACAGAAAGCAGACCAGGGTGAACAGAACACAAGGAGCAGTTTCACATGCTCACATACAAGAAGTGCTCTTTAGAAGTACATGAGGATATCCTCCTAGCTTTTCATATTGTTTTTCTTCATGTTATCCTTGCACACTTAACAAGTTTTAGGAACATTACTGTGTCTTCTGTGAAACAGGCATGTTGCAAGACACTCTGTGTGGGTACTGAGCTGAACTTCCCCAAAATGTGGGTCTTGTGGACTGTGTTTCAGCATACTCACATCTACTGAAACAGGGCCAGGAATAAATCAGATGAAGACCCAGTGTGGGCAATTTTTGACCTTGTTTATGGAACATTTGGCACGGTTGTCTATGGAGTCCATCTCCTCGTGAGAGCAGAATTTGTCTATTGGGAAGCAGAGCTAGAAGGATTTAGAAGCAGTAATCTGAGTTTTGGAGATGAATGAAGTTTATGAGTAAACTATGCTATGCTGTGTTTTAGTAGTTGTGAACAGCAGTGTGAACAGCTCCACTATTACAGAAGTTGATGGAGACTGTCTTCATAACCATGGCAGAATTTCCTCACCTGCCTCAAGTGTTACATTGACGCAGAGGGAGGCAGGGAAGGAAAAAAGCAGCCAGAGTCATCCATTTCCAAGAGGAATGCTGGAGATATAAATATTTCATCAATATTGAAAAGCTCCTTTGGCCTTTTTTTTGAGAACTTTTGCCTCCCCCACACTGTGACATGGATTCAAAATGTGGCAGGATGGTGGTCTTGCAGTAGGTACCTTGAATATACACCTTCATATGTGTGTGAAAATCCGTGGTACTTGCAAAACTCACACTCTTCTATAAATAGCTAGCTCAGCAATCGTCGTGACTTACATCCAGTGACAGGGATTCCCCCCACAGTCTGACTGCTGCCTACCCTGACATGTCCATGTCCAAACACGGACACTGGGAACAGTGAGTGGACTTCTCTTGCAGCCTCAGTACTGCAGTGGGGAAGCAGGGCAAGTTTTGGGAGAGCTGAGTAAGAGGGATGGCTGGGGAAACTTGGCCTGGGTGGGGAGGGATTGAAGAAAGGGAAGATTCAGGAGGAATCACTGCATGCCTGAGAAGATGGTGGTGTTGTGGAGTGGCTGAGGTTGGAACAGAAAAGGGCTTGGGAGCTAGAAGGGAAGGCAAATATGAGCTGTGGCTCTCATTGCTTGAGAAGAATGTGCTTTCTCTCTCTCTTTTCCTTTGCTTCATGAAAATAAATATAAATAAATACATTCCCTGGATACGTGCACAGGAAATTAAGGAGCTAAAACGAGAGCAGTTACCCTTCCCCCCCAAAGTGGGAAAGACTTTTACTATTTTCTTGAAGGACAATAATATTAATAATCAAAACCCAGTATTTATATAACAATGTACTTGAAGAAGACGTATCAGAGCACAGTAAGTATCATTACTGCTGACCTGAAGAAGAGACGCTTGCTAAAGGTCACTAGGGATGGAATTAATCTCATATAATCATACACCTTCACCTAAACCAGACACCTACACTCCCTTATCAGGCAATTGAGAGCAATTGGTACTGTTGAATTGAGTCACTTGACCTATTTTTAGACACCTCCTTTAAGGTGAGGTGAATCTCATCCTAGAAAAGCTGTTTCTTTGCATACCAAGGGCAGCCCTTGAGTGACTATTTCAGCTGGTATTGTCTCCTCTGTAGAGGTTTACAGTTAGGTGAAATGAATTCCATCTCTCAGTCAGGGTTGGTGCCAAAGACATAGCATAATGTTGTCCTGGGCACTGTGCTTTTTGAGATGAAACCTGGTGGCCCCAACAGACTGGCTTTGCAGAAGGTGACAGGTTCCTGTCCCCACCTGGCTGGATGATGCCATTCAGGAGCAGGGACAAACACTTTCCACATCAGGCTTTTCCCCAAGAGCACATGAGGTCCAGGTGTGCAGTTCCCCTCTCCTGGTTCCCTTCTCCAGCACTGTCTTGAGCTGCTTCTTGTCCAGCATGAGAAAATCAAAACTCCAGAACAATCCTGTACTTCCACCTCTGGGTTCAAACAGACTGCCAAGCTGAATTTCTTTTTCACTCCAGGCGTCGGGTGGTATGGCACCAAATTGAAAGTATAGGAAAACTGGAGTCAGCAATGCAGGATGGGATGCTTCTCTCCAGGAGGGACCGAGTCTTTTTTTTTCAGTAAGCTCTCTGTCTCTCTAAGCAATCATCCCTTTGGCTAGCGGATTGCCTACATTGCTCAGTTCAGTTCAGTGGGGAGTTCAGAACGGGTTTTGACAGAACCACATTGATCTCATTCCTAATTCAGTAGAATTACTACATCAAGTCAAGACCATTCAGAATAGTGAAGATTCTTGGTTCAAACACAAATAATTTTACAACCTACCAGCTCCAGAAATACCATCCACAACTGAAGCACGGTGCTTGCTTTCCCTCTCTGTCTCTGTATGCATAAGGGGGAAAGGGAAGTGGAGGCCAGTGTGCAGTCCTGTACTCCTTGTTATTCTTACATTTGTTTGATATTTTCCATTAATTCCTGTGTTTAATGTTTCAGCGCCTTTGTTTTCCTTTCCTCTCTTTTCAGGAGGCTGATGCTGAGGACTATGTTATTATTAAGTTTGGCATTACTTGATTAATTTTTTTCTTCTCTGCCTCTGTGTTATTGGGATTTGTTTTCTTCCTGCCTCTGCAGTGTAATGTTGTATTTGTTTTTACAGTCAGCACCTTGCTGTGCAGTTGCTTGAAGGAGAAGGAGAACAGGCACGTTCCTTGCCTCTTGTTTTGTGAGGCTTTTGTAGTGCCCCTCTGTGTTAGTAACCTGGCCTACCTCTGTCTCCTGGCCTTTTCCTCTTCTTCCGTCCACTTTGGATGGATGTGAACTAGTCTTGTCTCTAGGACTGTATTGGTGTTATTGCTTTCTGGTCAGTCTGGATTGACTAAGAATAATGGTTGCGGAGGGAAATGTTTGTCAGAAGTACTGACAACTGCTGCCACTCCCACCCCCACCACCCCAGAGCAGTTTGTAAGTACTGGAAACAGCTCTGATGCTGAGGATGCAAAAAGTCTGTGACATTTTCTCATCGTTCACTCCAGCTGAGATGATTTATGAGCCACTACAGCCAGGTAGAAGATGCATTTTAGGGGTTAAGCAAACTAATTTTCTCAGCTGAGTTCCCAGTGTTGCAGCTTTGGTCTTTTGTGGCTTGAGGGCAGTGCTGCTTGCTGTATCTCCTACACCGAGAACCACGACCACCCCAGCTCCACCCAAAACCAACTTTTTCAGCTCTGCATTCATTTCACACTACAGAACAACATGTTCCCTTCTCCAGCCAAGCCCTTGGGTCTTTGTTCAGCCAGACTTCCACCAACAGCAGTACAAGTCTTTTTGCATAGAGAGTGGGTGATAGAGCCTCCCACTTGAAAACCTCTCTGTGGATCAGTGCCAGCCTCCTCCATAAATCACGGTTCTCCTCCTCCCCACTCCTGGAAAAGCAGCCTCCCTTCTGACTGCCTGAGTGCTGCTGGGGCTGAGCCTGCTCTGAGCATTCATGCAAGTTGCATCAGTGCTGGTACAACCCTGGCTGTCACTAGCAGCAGGGGTACTCCCAAGGTCACCTACCTCTAGGCTCTCTGAGTGCTGTGCTGTCTAGACCAGGTCTGAGTGGAACCAGGATGGAGGGGAAAGAAATTATTGCTCCTGAAGCAGAACTTCCTGGATTTGCAAATCCACCTACCTATGTGGATGACCCTAATCACCATAACATCTATATAATTTAATCCTATTCTAATTTAGAACTCCTTGCCCTGTTTGATTTCTCTTCTTTGCCTATCAGTTATCATTTGGCTGTATAAAGTATCTGGGAAGTCTGTTTTTAGAAGGTGAAGTGTATATTGCCCCTGAAGGGAGGGAGCTCTGGGAGGCAGGACAGCAGCCAGCTCTTTCCCGGCAGCCATGGGAATGCCAACATGGAGCTGCCAGTCAGTGGGTGGGCACAGTGCAGCTGCCTCCTTACGCTGGGTCCAGCCTGTGTGCAAATCTGGGTGAAGGGAGGAAGCTGAGAGTGATTTATTTTCCCTCTGTGCCACAGTCAAACCCATCTTTCCCTCCATTTCCTTTCTAATAACAAGCTGGCATCTGTGCTTTGGTGCATCAGAAGGATATAAAGCCAAGGCAAACAACGATATTCAGAAAAAGATCTTTGCATGGTGAGTGTGAGTGGCACAGATTTCCCTCCCATTTGTCCCAAGATGTATGTGTCAGATGTGGTTTCCATATGGCATTTTTATCTCGCAGTACACCCACACTGGATGTATGCATTAGTGTACCAGTGGCTGAGCCGAGCCACAGATAAATGTTTAGCATTCCTTAGTCAACTGGAAACTCTGTGTGTGTATGGGGTGTGCGTGGGGGTGAAGCCCAAGGAATATAAAAACAGGCATATGGCATTTTTAAACTCATTTCACAGATAAAAAGGAGAAATAAATACAAGGCAACACTCTAAAATAGCATGAACATCTTTGAAGTAAACCCACTTGTGAGAGAAACCAAAGTGGAGGCTGCTGATTCAACCTACAGTTCCAAGCACCGCACCTTGCCCCTCTATTTTTAGGTGCTCCATGTATGCCAAGATTTCAGGCTGTGCTTCCTCAAATGGAAGCTCTTGAATCTGCAGCTCTTCCTGCTGCACTTGGACGTTTGGGGTGACCACAGCTTGGACACCCCAAAATGTACTTTATCGTCCTTCCAAAGAATGTTTAGTTTGGTTTCCTGAACTGAGATTTAACTGAGATAAGCACAAGGCTAGCTCTCTTGCGTGATGTGTAGATACTTAGACCTCAATCAGATGCCTAAACCCAAACATCTAGTGCTCTTCGAGTCACCCTTATGTGCCTGGCATGGCCTCTGGCTCCTCTCCAGTAGCGTATTGTTATCCATGTTGATGCCACAGATGCTGTAGGCAGCTGGAAGTAGAACTGTTCACCTGTGCTTAGCCAAATGAATAGAGCTCTCAGCCTTGAAATAGCAACTTGTGCTAGTGAAGAGGCTGAAGCTAATCAGGCAAATGCTCCAGTCAAGTGATCATGTTTTATACTGAAGGCCTTTGGTGCAAACAAGGCAGCAGAAAGCCACTGAAGAGGCAGGATTGGTCCCTTACATGACAGTGTTTTTCCATATCATAGCTGAAATTCTGGATAGACATACTGGTAGTCACAGTATTGCAGAGTTACCTCCCTTTGCCCTCTCCACTTGGAAATACCTTCATCACATGCCCTGGTAAGTTGCCTTATGGTGTGGTCTTGGATCAAGGAAGTTGAAATGTGGGAAAATCCCTTTCTCCACTGGTATGGAAGGAACCTGGAGAGACTTCTTACAGATAGTTAATTGAAAGTAGCCTGAGAAAGGGTGGGGGAATTACAGGGTGAGAGCACCTCTGAGGAGTTTGTGGGACTCCCAGTTCACTGTGGTGGTGGCACTGGCTGCGGATGCCAAAGCACTGCTTGTGTAGTTCTGGGGCATCCTCAGCCAGTGTCACTGCCATTAAACAGCAGGAAGGTCAGGCCTTCTTCTGGCTGGTTATGCAATAAATCATAGAATCATAGAATCAGCTAGGTTGGAAAAGACCTTCAAAATCATCAGGTCCAGCATTTATTCCAGGGCTGCCAAGTCCAACAGTAAACCATGTCACTGAGGGCCTCATCCAGCCACTCTTCCCCAAGCCTGGAGCATTGCATGGGGTTGTTGTGGCCCAAATGCAGGACCTGGCACTTTGCCTTGTTGAACATCATGCAATGGGCCACACCCCATCCCTCCAGCCTGTCCAGATCCCTCTGCAGGCCCTTCCTATCCTCCAGCAGATCTACACTCCCAGCCAACTTGCAAATTTACTGAGGGTGCACTTGATCTCCTCATCCAGATCATCTACGAAGATATTAAGCAGCACTTAATACCAAGCCCTGAGGGGCATCACTAGTGATTGGTCACCAACTAGATGTGATACCACTTACCATCACTCTTCGGGCTCTGCCATTCAGCCCATTTTTAACCCAGCAAAGAATACAGCTATGCAGGCCATAAGCAGCCAGTTTCTCCAGGAGAGTGCCGAGAGAAACAATGTCAAATGCTTTACTAAAGTTCAAATGAACAATGTCTACAGTCTTTCCCTCGTCAACCAGGTGGGTCACCTTGTTGTAGAAGAAGATCAGGTTGCTCAAGAAGAACCTGCTCCTCATGAGCCCATTCTGACTGGGCCTGATTCCCTGGTTTTCCCTGCTGGGAAATGGTAGGGTCTGTGAAATGCTCTTTTGACCAATGTATCAGCAGCACTTTCTTAAACAGCCCAGTATGAGGCAGAGATGCTTCTGTGCAGAGCAAACCTAAAGACCAGCTGTATATTTTTGGGCAGTGTGAACCATAGTCTGTGGGAGACTCCTGTCTTTTTTGAAAGGAGAATCTTCAGCCTGGGTCTTCCCCTCGACTGGGAAACAATGGCCTTTTCTAAGCTCCTTTTGCTCCTGGTTGCCCAAAGACCTTTACAATACTTTAGGGAGTACTTGAGCGAGCCTGTGTTTTACTGGCTCAGGGGTAGCAGGGGGGAGAACCTTTGAGCAACGGCCTTTTATCCTAACAAATATTAAATTAATTTTATTCTTTTGGGACAGGTGAAGCTGTTGGTGTTTGTTCAATGGACTTGAAATAGCGAAGGGAAACCTTTTCTGCTTTTTGCCTAGAGCTGTTTCTCTAGGTAGAGGGTTTAAGGTTCAGACATGAGATACCTATGTGAGGAAGTATGTAACCCGTGTAATAAAGCAGTGGCCTGTGCTATGATAAATGCAAAATGATTAAGAGGTGAGAGGAAATAAACTCTAACACCTGTCTTTATTTATTTTGAAATGCCATGGGGAAAAAAATAGATAGCAAGACATAAGTGTCTTGGGGGAAATGGGGCAAGGTGCCAAAACTTGCATGCTTTCCACCATCTGAGTAGGGTAGCAGGCTTCCAGAAACCTTCTGACCTGAGCACGTTTGTTCCTCATGTGTTTTGGAAGTTGGAGGGAAAAAGAAAGAATGCATGAGAGATGAAGGATACGTGAGTGAGCTTGGGCCCTGATGTCGATGAAACCCCTGGGCCCAGGCTGCCTTGTCCCTGACTGGCTGTGAGGGCTAGAGTTGAGCAGAACCAGCCTCATGGGAGCTGCTAAAGCTGTCAGTGCATGTGTTTCCTTCTGCATCTGGTCCAAATATTGTTCAGACTGCCAGCGTCCCTCAGCTGGCTTAGCTCTGTGGCCTGAGAGGAGGAAAATTTAACTGGCAGCGTGGTCACGTAACCTGAAGTAGATCAGTGCACATGAGTGTGATTACACAGCACTGCAAAAGCAGACTGAACATGGAAACATGCCCACTTCTTAATTCAGGGCTGTTTCGAAAAGGCTGCAGTGAAGTACAGGGCTAGATGTTCATGTTTACTTGTTGGGAGCAGTGCAATGCATGCAGTTGAAGACAAACCTACAGTGATGTGGATGACAGCACATTTGCTCATCTGTATCCATGCAGTGTGTTGCATGCCACTTGGAGCAGTTCTGGTAGAACAGGGTAGCACCCGCTGGTCATGAATTGGGAAGGACTCCCAGTGTATATATGACCAGGATATGCAATTGCTAACCCAAACAGTTTTCTTTGGTTAATGCAACCAAAGCCAACATGTTAAAAACTTCATATTCAAAGTACTGAAGTGTTAACTAATTGCTGTTACTCTGTAAACCAGCATGACTTCAAATGCATCAACGAATTGATTGGCCCATATGGACCTCTTTGTTGATGAAATGTCTAAATGCTTTTTCTCATTTTGTGGTATGTGATTTGGTCTACTGCAAGCAGCTGATACATTTGAAAATCTCAGAGTAAACTCAAGGCTCAGATGCAATATAATTCAATGGTGACATAACAAGTTACTGCAAGTCATTGAAAGTAACTGCCCGTGAGTGTACTTTCAGCTTTTGACAAACACAAGGTATTTTGATTACCTGGCCTTGGCTCACAGTGAAACAGAATTCAATCAGATGACTTTGCATGTGCCATTGGCCATATGTGCCAGTTTAACTGATAACACAGTGATTGTGACTTGATCCCAAGAATCAAGTCACAAGTCTTGGGCCTGAGCCCAAGGAAGTTTTTACTCTTTATGTGAAAAAGTAGATGATTCCTTTATTTTTATGCACAGGTTCATTCACTAAGTGTGAAAACATTGGTGAATCTGCGGGCAAAGTTGCTTCTGAGTTTTGAGTTAGTAAGGATGGTCTAAGCAATGTTCCCTAATGAAGGTTACAGAATGTAGTCTAAACTTTAATGCATCCTGAAATGCTTTCTTAAAGGGTCTGATCTTTGGAAAAAAAGTGCTGCTGGCAGCTTGGTATTGAGCTCAAACCCATTCATTAAGAAAAAACCCAAAACAATAGACAAACATTTGACATCATAGTAATTCCTCAAAGAGTGGTATTCCTGGTGGGAATTCTTCTCACATGCTGGAAATTCTGTATTTTGCTGGAGCAGCTCCAGGACAGACGAGTTAATGCCCTGTGTAGCCTGCTTTCATATTGAGCAAACCCTGCTGAGATGCCGGAAAATAATTGTGATTTAAACTGATAAGCTTGCAAAAGACAGCTGACTCATCTAGTGCCATGGAACAAGGATTCCCACACTGTGATACACCTGAAAGTGTTGAACTTGCACAAGCTCGGTCCCCCATCCTTCTCCTGGAGGCGTTGGGGAATTGCCAGATGCTTCTGCTTGCCTAGGGAAGAGCTGCCACTCTTATTTCAAAAGTTCTTCCTTCTAGTGGTTGTGCCCATGCAGATGAAGATGGTCCAAAACACAGACTTGATGCTCTGTTATGGGGTCAGATGGTACAAATCAGTCCTGCAAACTCCATACCTTCTTTGGATGAGAGCAGGCTCATGGTAGGTGGCATTGTTTAATTTTAGGTTTTATCAAGGCTTAGAGTAGCATTTAGGAGTCAAACATGTGGAAGGACTTAATTCAGGATATGTCCTATTGAAGATACTAGATTGCTGCTTTGAAGCTAGACACAGAAAATACTGCTCTCACCTTGCTCTCCACTAGGAAAAGAGCAAAATGGGAAAAAGCTGATTTGGATCTTGCTTGAAGCACAGCCTGAAGCCCTCTACTTGCTGATGCCTCTGCCTTTTTCTTCATCTGACCAGAGAAGACTAACTGCTCCCATGACAGAGGACAGATGGACAATGTCTAGGGTCATGATCAAAGTCAGGCTTTGGCTTGCAAATGACCAAAGCAGACACTGGTGGTATGTTTCTTCAGTATGTGCAGCTTGGTGGACATGACAAGATTCAGCAACTTTAATGTTCCTGTGCTTTGGCATCTCCTCAGAAGCGGAGGACACATGGGTCAGGCTTTTCATCAGGTGTAATCAGACTGTGGTGTCCTCACCAGGACCTGGCTTGCTGCAACTTGGTCTCATTCCTTTCTCGAAGTGTTGCTAAAATGGAGGGCCAGTTAAGTCTCTTCATTCCCCATAAATGTGACAGCAACTTCTTAGCTTATGTGCTGGGACTTCATGTGGAGTCTTGGTACTTGGAAAGGAAGAAAAGCAAAGCCGTATGTTGGGCATGTCATAAAAAGGGTTTCATAAAAAGCCCTCTCTAGGGTTACCTTTTGCAGAAAGTATGTAAAGAAGATTTGGATGCTCCATTTCAGGCCACAGAGCAGCATCTTCTGACATGCCGTTTGGGAGTTTACCCTGTGAAATTATTGGTACAAGTAAACCACAGTCTTGGACAGAATTAACCTTTTGGGAAAACCTGGAGATTTCCTGCTAGAGATGTTGCTGGCTGTTTTCCTAATTACATGTGCATTTAAGTACTTTCCCCTCACAGCTTCATGATCCAGTGTGAAGCTAGCGGCAGTTAGTGCTGGAGGAGGCCAAAAGCCAAATGTCTCTGAGAGAAAAAGCTACGAAAATGACAGAAGAAGGAATTTTTACTTGGAAAATATTCTGTGATTGAAAATTTTCGCCTGCAAATTTTTGCACTGAATTGCAATGCAGCTTGTCTCATGGACAGAAAATATCGTGCAGTTTTGTGCTTGAATATAATTTTTCTCTGCCTGGCAAGAACAGCACCTGCCTCATAAAGACCTGATGGGTGGTTGCCAGGCTCCCTCAATCTTCCCTGACAGCACCTGGATATCACCAGTTAGCTGCTGTGGTGCACTGCTGGCAGGCTGCCGCAGGGCAGACCCTGCACCAAAGTTTACTCTACCTACATGTCTCAATAATGAGATCAATGGGAAGAGAAAAGGGAAAACTACCCTAAAAAAGCAAAGCCTGAAATCAGACAGAATTTGTATAAGTCGAGTTCTCTGAAGATGCAGTGAGGGTTTGTAAAGGAAGCAGGCAGGGAACATAACCACCTGGGCACATGCACAGGGCAGGAGGCTGCTCTGGCCCCAGACATGTGCATCTTCTACAACGCTCCCCAGCTTGGTTAGTTCCCAGCCAAGATAATCCACCTATGAAAAATCAAGAATGGACTATCTCTATAATGACCTGTTGAAAGGGAGAAAAAAGGCTCTATTTTGTAACGTATCTGAGTCATGTGCACATGAAGGTATAAGAATACTGACACTTCTTGGACCCAAAGTCTCCTGGCTGTGAAGTAAGGTGCAGAGTTATCCTTTTCTTTGTTGTATGCTTTTACCTCTAACAAATCCCCAACACTTTCTGCATAAAATGATTAGGTTATTTTCTAAGCACTTTGTTGGAAATGCAGGACACCCTGTCATATTATCTAAGGGAAAACTCAGAACTGTATACTCTGCAGTCATCTCTGGTCTTGTTTCACTTGCTAATCCTGAAGAGTAAGGTTTTCCCACTGTTTATACACATGGCAGGATCCTCTGATAACTTCTGTCTTGGATTTTGTTTATGCAAGGAGGGAGAGCAGTATTTTTAGTGTCTGAGGGGTTTGGGACACTCCTCAGTGTTGTCTTCTCTGCATAGAATGAGATGAACTCTGTTGCCAAACTCTGACCCAGTAAATTCACCTCCTAGATGACAGATATCATTGACAGAGACAAACCCAGCCTAAAGTTGTTTGGGACAATGACTAAACTTCTGCAGAACAGTGTGTTGACACCTGAAAGTGGATGAACAAAGCCACCCACCTACATCTTGAGCTTTGATACTGCCATGGCATGACTGGCACACTGTGTGGTATGGTGCAGAAGACCCCCCTCAGCCCATGGCATTGGGCTGTGACCCTCCAAAAAGGACCTTTTGGCTGCAGGTCCTGATGGGACGCATCCTTTGGCTGCAGATGGCTGGCAGAGACTCTACCAGCTTCACTGCCTGGTTTAGGAGTCATGGAGCCAGATGGAGCTTCTCTGCAAGCAGTGAACTTCTTGCCTAGCCTTGAGGTAGCTTGGCATTAGGGTGATAAAATGGCTGTGGGTGACATACAAAGGATTTCACCTGGCTGTCTCTGCCTCTGTGACAAGCAGTAGCTACTAGATGAAAAACATTTCATCTCTAATCTGTTCTAAGTATATTATAATGTATACATACTTGAGGCTTATAGCTCAGTTTTGTTCAGGATATTGAAACATCTGTTTAAAAAATGCACGAGAAGGGGGAATATCTGATTCAATGTTAACACTGAGCATACTGGGAGAATATGCACACAGAATTTAATTATCTATAAGATTAGGATGCAAGGGAAGTTCTGAGAGGTTTAAATACCACTGTTTGGATTCACTTGGTGATCTGCTACGGAATACACTAAAGAAAACTGGAATAGGATAAAAATGGGACTTGCCCAATTGCCTGTGCTTCTAAACAAGACTGCAGGTCCCTGTGCTTCAAGAAATAGATGTCTGTCTTTGAAACATCTTCAAAGATTTCAAAAGAATACATTAGGTCATTGTTTCATGGTAATGGGGTGCAGAAGTGGTTAGAGATTATAGATAAGGAGGCCACATCAATAAACAGCCATCTGATTGCATATTCTTTCTTTTAGTCTCTTGTTGGTGTCCTCAACTGAGCTAAGCAATGGGGTTTATGTGTCACTGGTACACAGAACACTAATGTTCAACTAAAGCTGAGGAAACCCAGGCACTATAGGGTTCAAACAGTCTCCTGACAGGTTCCTTAAACACTGCTGGCTTCTGACTGTTTTCACCAAAGAATATAATTCAACTCATTGACCTGCAGAAACTCAGAAACTCTCAGATGGAAGAAGGTCCTCTTCCCTGGAAGATTTCCTTTTGATATTGTGCTCCTGTGTAGGAGAAGCACTCTCATGATTAACAGTAGTCAATAGAAAAGTTTGATTTTGAGATGCCTGTGGACCGTAATCCAGCCCTAGCTGCTGTTCCTGGAGGCTTTGTTCCCATTTTTCTGAACCACCAGGTCCTCCAGAGGGGACAAACCATTAATTCCCTACTCTTCCTTCATGCTCTCCACATTAGGGCTTGCGTGTTTCAATCCATTCTGGGAGTGGGAAAGGCAATGTTTTGGACATTCAGGATATAATTGGAAGCGGGTGATGACAACAAGATTCTGGAGTTGTTTTTTTTAATCAGTTAGGACTCTTCCTTTGAAGGTGGGTGGTTTTTGTGTCTGTTTCAGTCTTGAGTCATTTTTATGTCATGGCAAGCTCATTTCAGGGTATTTCTTCACCAGAAATAAAAAAAACACTGACAATTCTGAGAACAGCACAGTGCTGTCCATGATCAGGACCAAGAGTGAGATCTTACAGGCGCCTATCCATTATCTCTTCAGTTAGCATGGAGGGGGAGCAAGCTTCAAGTCTGGACTCCCAGGAGTTGTGTGACATAAATATATATCTGCCTGTTTCTTCCTTCTTCCATCTTCAAAGGCTGATGGAACCATGTGCTGTTTTGTTGCCATAGAAATGCCCTTGAAGGGTGCAGCATAGGCGGGAAGAGAAGACAAAACACTGGAGCCCAAAATGTGCATCTTGGTGCTTTTGCTCCGGCATTGTGAATGTGTTAGCCTGTGTTCAAAGAGCATGAGAAGCTTCCATAGACTGAGGGCTGTCAGAGAGAGACAGTGACCAGTAAAACAGGGCTGCTCTTGCCTGCGCTGGAGCTGGTGGGTTCTCTTCTCTCTGTTGCTCTTCAGGGAAGGGTGTTACAAGCTGAACAAGAACTGTTCAGCTACTCAGCCGTGCACATGCTGTGTATTAAGGGAGGTGAGGACTGGTTAGGAAAGGGGTCCCAACCTGTGTAGGACTGGATGTCACTTTAAAGCCTGGTGGGGCTGGACAGACCATTTCCTGGAAGCAGACAAATCCTCAGTGCCAGGTCAGCTGCAAGGAAGGCCTACCACTTAAAAATGGAAAAGGTGGTAGCAACAGCTGGTGTACTGCATTGAATTCCTGCTCAGGAAGTCTCTTTCCAGATGCTCTGGATTTTCTGCTGAATTAAATGCCATTGAATTGACCATCCATTATAACCACTTAAACCAATAACATTTGCTTTAGCAATAAAGGGAAAATTAGCAGCAAAATCTCTTCCTCCTTGTCTTAAGAGAGGTAATTTGTTTTTCTGGGAAATCTTAGTGATCTGTATTGGAAAAAAAAAACAAGAGCAAATTGTGCAAGACATCCCAAAGGAACACCGATCCAAGCTTTCTGAAACACCATGTGATCAGTGGCTGCAACATATTTTACACTAAAGCTATTAGAAAAATACTCAGTCTTTTTAAAAATAGCATTTTCCCACTGTTTTTTCATCTGCCTTACTTTCTAAGAGCCAAATGTTTCCCCCCTGGGCCAACTATTTCAGGCAGGAAATAATAATTTATGGACAGTAAAAATGTTAGCTCAAAATATCTATCAAAGCTTCATACATGTATAATCAGAATAGGGTTTTAAGGACTACTAGATCTGTCACCTGAAAAAGTGTCTTCCATTCTGAAAAGCATTACTGGTTTGTGAGAAATTCCTTCTAATTAAATAGACTCATAATTCTTTTAAAGGATGTCCATTTTATTTTGGGAATTTCTAGGAGGAAAATGAGTTGAAAACCAAAGAATTTGCATCTTTCACTCATGTCTAATCTCAGCTCTAAGTAAGATCTCACAATTCATGTTAGGGCTGAGTAGCATCTTGTGCATAGTGAATATTTTTACTGGATATTGAGGTCTGCCTGACTTCTGTGGCATTGAGAGATGAAATAGAACAAAGGAAATCTTGGCAGGTGTATATTTTGCTGTATATTTGTATTAAATATCAGTGATGTGAACTGTCCAGTCTAAATTGTAGTATGAATACTGTGTGTTATTGTTCAAAGAGCAGGTTAAACGGCTTAGCATGTGTTGCATTACTATGCAGTATCTGCCTTTTGCCTCCATATCCACAAAGTGTATACCTAGAAATCAATTAATCTGCACAAACATTTCTGTTGATTTCTTATATCAACATGTAAGCACATATTTCTCTATAATTAAAAATCCATGTATACATGCTTACTTATAAACGTACACACACTTATCTATAATATAAATTAAATATATATTAAATATAAGAACTTCATAACTGGTAATGTTTACCTATGCCATCACTATTGCTTCAGCCCAGCATGCTTGCTTTTCCATTAGGCAATTCATACTTTTTAATAAGCTTACCTTTCTTCACCATTTCCGCTTTAAAACCCCTCAGAAAACACGTTTGGGAGGTTCTACTGAAGCACAGCCTGTTGCATAAGAGAAAAGCACAACTCCTGGCTGAAACCAAGTTTCTGGTGCGTGTTGTCGAACTGGGAATTACATCGCAGTGAGTGGTGACCAGAACTTCACATTCCAAGCATAGCAAACCTTCTCATTGGTGGCAAAGAGGCTGAGGAAAAACCAAGAGGGAATTGGGGGAAATAGCTTCAGACTAGAACAAATTGCTGGATGACTCTCTTGTCAAAAGGTTACATTCTTTCTTTAGGCAAACCTGCGCAGCTCTGCTGAGGTCAGAAGAAAGAATATGAGGAAGAGGAAGGCATACTGAGGAAATAATCCTTCCTGTATGACCTCTGGTCACTGCTGCTTCTTGACCTCAGTGGAGCACAAAAGAAAGGAAGGACTGGAAGGGAACACACAGAACTCTCAAGTGGAGAATTTTCTGAGACACTTTCAGCCTCATTTCTATAGAAATGCTGGTTGGAAGAGACCTCTCAGGCTCATCCAGTACAACTGCCTGCTTAAAGCAGGAATATCACTGGTATTAGATTAGGTTTGCTGTGGCTTACTCCAGCTAAACCTTGAAGACTAAGGTCTAAAATGGAGATCCCAAAATTTATCTTGGTAGCCTCTTCCAGTGATGCATGCCTTTCCTAGTTGATAAAGCCTACCTAATGTCCTTCTTGAACCACCCAAGCTGTGATTTATGTTTGTGGCTCTTAGCTATACAATCTGTCACCAGTAAGAATAGTTTTGCTATTTTGCTTGGTAGATAACCTTCAAGCGGGCTGCTATTAGATTGTCCTTTAGCCCTCTCTTGAAAATGGCTGTTGTAGGTAACTGCAGAAGGCAATTGTAGTATCGCTCTTGACTGTTGACTATGTGGTAATCATTCCTCCCAGCTGGCTTTTGCTGCAGCTGAACCTGAGGTGGTGCTCATAAGGCAAAGCTGAATCACTGGAATATTACAAACTTAACAAGAACAGTGATAAAACTAAAGATTTGGAAAATGAATCTGTTGTGAATGCTATGAAAAGCTTTACTGCTCTATATCAAAATACATGTGCTACAAGTATGGACATACCACGTTCAGCATGGATTACTATGTCCACTTTCTCATCTGATAGGCCGCACCTTTCTAGTATATTTTGGCAGGCACCTGTATCCAATCTTCTCATTCTCTTGCATTTGGGTAAGTTGGCACACAGTAACCTATGTCCATGCTCTTAAGCTTTGTTAACCTGCAGTTGGAGATTGCATGCAAATTCCTTGTTGTAATGAATCCTGGCTAATCCTAACTCTCACAGTCAGGCCATGGAGAAGGTTATTTTGCAGGAGTGTGGGCTGTGCCACGGACTGTTTTAGCAAAGCCAAATTAAGTTCTGATGCTTGTGAGCTCCATGGCACTGTTTAGACATGAATGCTTAGGCACAAACTCAGCATCTAGTTTTGTTTACAGTTATGTCCTTTGTCTTTTGTGCTGTCTTAACAGAGGAATTTTTTTCATAAAAGCTTGAAGTCTCCTTTTTGACCTTATTAAAAGCCAAGGTCAGATGGGATGATTGGTGGTTTGAATGTGGATCCTTCTTAGTGGAGATATCTCCTTTGAGTTATGAAGAACTTTAATCCTGACCAAAGCAGAGTTGCAATTAAACTGCACCCACTTACCCCATGGGTGTAGATGCAAAAGGAAGAGAAGAATGGCTGGCCTCAAGGAAAGGGACCGCAGCAGCTGATTTCTTTGTGAAGTCCTACTGAAGGTGTGCCAGTTGGCAAAAGGTAAGTAAGTCATTAATGACAGTAATCTGATTTACCAGTGTCTTCTCCAAACTGGTCATCTGTACTCCCTTTGCAATCGGGCAATACATACATCTCCAGGGTATGGTTCATCATCCTCTAAGGGGTGTCTAATAGAGACATAATGAATTGCCCTCTGATAGTGCCTATTTCTCTCCATCATCTACGGAAAGTTGTTTGAAATGACATGCTTAAACTAGCTGCTTAACCTACCGTTAGGTGAAGCAGATCTCTCCCAGTAGAGCTGGATGAATACCAATGGAAATATTTGCAAACAAAGATTTGCAAACTTGCTTTGGTTTTTGAACCCCTTTTATCTGGTTTCCACAAACAGTATTTCAAGTCATATTTTATATGAGAATATTTTACAAGCAAATGCATTATTGTGTTGCAAATACTTGTGTGATACCTGCCAAACTGCAGGTGAAAGCTTGGCAGTTGGTGAAGTTTGCAAGCCGTGCTGCTCACTAAAACAATTGGTTTCAGCCCTACCCCCTGAAGAACTCTAGAATTTTTACTATCCAAGTCAGGGAGAAGGAAAACCGTAATGTGTATCTGAAGGACAGTCTCTCCCTGCAACTTCCCCGTAGTGAATTCTTAAGTCACTACCCACAGTGAACAAGCTGACATTTGTTTATGGAAAATATTTGCGGGTTTAATAGGGGTAACATGCTAGTTTCTGAAAACCTAAATCCTTTCTCTGGTTGTTATTCAAGCAAAAGGATCTAGTTTAGACAAGCACACAAGTGTGTCACCTCACTCTTGTTCTTGCTAACCTTGATTTTGTCTGAATTATTTACTGGGAAAAGATTACTATTTTCTTGTCTTCTGAGCCATCTGCCTTTACTCCTCCAGTGAGTATTTTTATTAACACATTTTATGTTATTTTATTTTATTTTATTGCATTCTGTGCAATTCAAAGCTAGGGAGTCTAAATCTGTCAAAAAGAATGTTCTCTGTAAAATGGATCATTACATATTCAAAATTTAGTATCTCCACCATCCAAACGCAGCCTGAAATTTAAAGCAAGCCTCTATACTTTGGATAAATAAATACAGTGTTCTGAATGGATGTCAGTGCTGAGATAAACTAGGAAATACAACTGCTTCCAGTACTACTACTACTACTGCCACCATTGCTTATGTACTTGACTGGAACTAGCTGACATGAATATCTATCTCTGTTTTCATTATGTCCTTTGTCCTTATTGTGTGGATGGAAATAGGTCATGAACAGAGAGCTCTGCTAGTAAATGACATTACAATTTATCAGTATTAGAATAAGTTTGGAAAAGAGATTTCATTTCCCTTGTGGAAAAAACCCCAAAACCAAACAGGAAAAAAAAAAACGTAGTCTTTGGACTTCTGAACAATTTTATGTTGCTGTTGAAAAACCAAAGCCCAAATACCAGCATATTCTTGCTCTGAGTTGTCAAAACTTTTTCTCCTTCCTTTCTGCAATCAATCTTTCTTTCTTTTTGGGAATTACGTACATTTTCCAGGTAAGATCTGTTAAGCTTTGAGGAAAACCTTCCCAGTATGTTTTCTTAGACTTGTCAAGTTTTATTTCAGTGAAAAATAAAGTAAAAATACCCCATTAGCATGAGTATTTGAAAATAAGTTTTACTGTTTTATAAGGAGTACTGGTCTTGCTTCCCCTTTGTTCTTAAGCTGTTCATACTGAAAGCTGTTTTCTAGCAAATTGAAACTGTGCTAACTTCCTCAGCCACATATTTCTTCCATGTTCTTCTTGTTCCCCTTCTTTTTCCCTTCTAGTTAACTTGCCGCCTGGCCATTTCAGGTGATCAGCATGTTCCTAGTCATTCAAAAGATGTTAGTCCTTAGAAGCAGTTGAAAAATCTCGTGTTAATCAATCTTTTAGTGAGAATAGCACGCAGAGCTCCTGGGTCTCGTCAGCTTCAGTGTCAGCTGCCAGCTCTCCCTGGCCAAGACTACTCCACAAGGTCCTCCAGCTGTGAGGAGGTTCATGCCCTACCAGGTCTCAGCAGCCCAGTGAAACATTTTCTCCTGAGCTGAAGCTTGTCTGGCATTGTTTCTCCCTGCCCCATCCCTGTACTGTTCACCTCCTTGTTGGTCCTGCTTCCTTTGTTCCTGGGGACTTCACCCTCAGTGTGTGCACCAAAGGATGCTCTGTGGTTCCATGTGCTCCATGTGGATCCAGTGTTTGAACTGCCATAGCAGTAGTTCTCAAACCGCAGGATGAAAAACCTAGTGGTTGAGTAGCCCAAGGATTAAGTAAAATCTCAAACAAGTCTGAGAACTGTTGACAGAGGTCATTGTAGACTTCCAACAATTAATCAGCACTTGAAGCAGAAAAAAACCCCATAATACACTAATGCTTTTATTCTTTGCAAACTTTTTCCTTCTACTGGTATGTGTGATCTCTGCTTGGAAAAGAATACAAGCAAAAAAAACAAACCAAAAACCCAAACACCAACAACCCACGTTCAGAATAGCAGTTGCACAGGGTTGAAGGCTTTAGTGGCAATTCCTGTTTAGACAGTTCTGTCCCCAGCCACTCCTTCTTTCACCAGAGTTTACTGTTCATTTTGCCATTTTCCTCTATAAAAGCCAAAAGAAGGGGGAAAAAAAAGAAGGCAGCTTAACCTGGATTATATCATTCATCCAGGGCATCATGTTGTTTTACAAACAGTTGTGTTGGCACAACTGAGAGTTCAGTGACATTCAGTGCAAAGGCAAGAGAAGGGAGAGCAGAATTTCTTAAGCTGATATTGCTGCCAAAACCAAATTATTGTGAAACTGCACTCTCGTTCCATAAACACTTTGTTCCAAACCTCATAAGAAATGGTGAAAATCCATGGAGAAAGCCCCTTCAGATTAGGCTGAATACTTTTGAAGACCTGATGGTAGCTACAAAAGCTTGCGAGAGCCACTCACAAGACTAAGCCATAGGTAGTCAGTCATTCAGTGCTGTATTAGGGCAGCATGAATTCTGAGCTCCTCTGAGAAGAACCATGGCTCACACAAACTAGTTCAACTCCTTCAAAACTGAAAAGACTGAATTATATTCTTAAATACACAAGACCACCCAAGTGAGGTAATCCCACTAGTTAGAACTGTGCAAATGAGGCCAGCATTTGACCACAAGGGCATAAGAACTGCCAGCATATCCAATTAGCAGGATAAAAGTAACTGCCCTCCTGGCTCACTAATTATTTTCAGTACACACGGTGTGATGAAAACCCTTCCAAAAATCAAATCTATCTTACAGCAGTTTGACTTACAGGCATTGCAGAATGGAATGTTACTAAGTGCATTGCAATTAATTACGCTCTCAAATGCACTGACTAAATTTGGCTGTGCAATTAGACAAATAACTGAAGAAAAGGTTATATTTTGTAATTACACATTACAATAGATGAATACTGCTTCTGCCTTAGCTGCTTGTTTCTGTGTCATGGCAGGCATCTTGTTATGAAGCCCTGTCTGTTGCAGATAAAATGCTTGTACGAATGCAGTTTCCATGTCCATTTAAATGCACAAGTGCCATTTTAATGCATTCAGCATAAGATCTTCCTTTAATTTATACATGTATCTGCCTTGAATGTCAAAGAGGATGACATATCGACAAAACAGTGACCAAACAGTAACATCAAAGAGCCTAGCTTGGCAGCTTCCACTCTTGTCAGGGAATATTGACTCAAGCGGTGAATGTCATTGATTTCAGTCCAGGTGTGCCAAAGTGACCCCTGCATGCTGAGCAATTGGGTAAGGGTGACTGACACATGCATAAAATATTGCCTTTTCTTTTTCTGTCTTCAAATTACCCTTCCATTTATTCTGTAATTCCTAAACATAGCCAATATTAAAAAGCAGCTCACATATGTTCAACAAATGACTGTGAAAATATAATTTAGAATTATGGGTTTAGCTCACACAGGTTAAAGCACTCAGAGTAGGAGGGTAAAGGGGAGACCTCAGAAATGGGAAATTATGTCACTATCACTAAACTTTATTGATGGATTCCCACGGGAGCCATTAATTTTCTTACCTCTTTTTAATATTTAGAAGGTGAGCACCTTCATTAGCTTTAATCCAAGTGGTAGCAGTAAGGGACTGACACAAACACATTTACTGTCACCCTGGTAACCTTCTGGTTCGGAAGGGCTCAGCCACTCATGAAGACCAGTTGTCTGAAGGTGAATTTGAGCAAGGCAACAGTATTGGTGAGCAGACAGAGTGCATTTCATAGCCTTGGTGAAGGTTCAGCTGGATGAAGGGGCAGGTTGGAAACTGGTCCCATCAGCCTGTAGTTAAAGAATGCATTTGAACCTCTGCCTACACAAAGCAGGAGCAGTGAATAACTGGTGAAACACTGGAAGTCTTGCCCAGAGAGGTGGTAGATGCCCCATCCCTGGAAACATTCAAAGTCGGGTTATATGGTTCTCTGAGCAACCTGATCTATTTGAAGATGTCCCTGCTCAAGGCTGAAAGGCTGGATTAAAGACCTTTAAAGGTCCCTTTCAATCCAAGCCATCCTATAATTCTTGAACCTTTTGCATGGGCTTGAACTGGCTCAGAGCCCACATCCCACCATTGTCAATAATAAACTCAGTTCAGTTATCCATGCTTTCACCATGTCTTGGGTAGACTGTGGTAATCCAGACAGTATGAGAATGAAGCCTTTTGCACCCAGCTCTTTGCAGAACAGAGCAGTAGGTCTCTGCAGCAACACAGGCTTTGCTGAGTACCTTTCACCTTCTCTCCGTATTCTCCACTGGCTTTGTATAGATCATCAAATCAAACTCAAAATCACCTGCTGAGGCCCAGAAGGGTGCTGGGATCGCTGACTCCTACAGACTGCTTAATTCCCGCTGAGTCCAAGCATGAGATGAATTTTTCCTCCCTTTAGCTTTCAAACAGCCATGCATCCTCTGTAAGCCAGTTCTCTGTAGTCAATGGGTAGAAGAGTAGAAGAAGGGGCATCTCCTCTCTTTGTTACCTACAGAAGTTTGTCTCTCTCTGTGGGCAGCTGGGAAATCTTAGGCTCTGTGCTCAAATGAGATACTAAGCTTTTAGATGGATCAAGTGAGGAGAGGGGACTAATTCCTAACATAAGCCAGTGTGAATGAGGGGCCTAAACTTGCACTTTCTGGACGTTCTTGAAGGCTATTTGAATTGCTGGAGTTCCCGAGTGGTCACCCTCGTCAGAGATTTCACTCTGCTGGAATAATGGAATTCCTAGCTGTTGAAACAAGCTTCAGCCTGTTGTCTGAACATCTGTAATGAACTCCTCCAGGAATTTAGGCATGTCACAAATCATACCTCCTTCCACTCCAAATGTAAGGTCCATTCCTTTGCTAGGTTATTTCTATGGCGATCCTTATCACAAATGCACAGCAGCATGCCAATTGAAAAAATGAAACAGTTCTCATAAAAATACCTGTGCAAAACCAACCAGATGACAAGAAAGAAACCTCCAGGCTCAGAAAACAAAAAATCATAGGTTACCAACGTGAGACTTTCCACTCCGTGCACTTCAGCTGCAAAGAGGATGAAAGAGAAAACACCTCAAGACAGGTGCTACTGACACTGATGAAGGTCTGATGGGGAGTTCTATACATGCAAGGGAAGAACCTGTAAAAATGGAAGAGGTACTGAAGTCAGGAAGAGGCTTAGTGTCTTTCCAAGAATTATGAACTTACCGAGAATTAACTTGAATTTGCACAAGTAGCTGCAGAGAATGGTTTTCTCTACTTCCAGGACTGGGAGGTGTCTCAAAATCTTATTCTCACAGCAATTTTGACTGAAATGTGTCTTTTTTTTTTCTCAATTTTCCTCTTTATTCTGAAGCTTAGAGGAGATCTGTCTATTCCATATCTGTGGAATACATTTCCAGGATGAAAGACCTGGAAATGCATGAAAAAAAAAAAAAAATGGGGTTCAATGGTTAGAGTTTACCATTCTTTATTCAACTGCAAAGAAACTGAAATGTTTCTAATACTATGATGAGCAGAAAACTCTGGCTGTTTAACTGCCGCTGATCACTTCACTTTAAAAATGGAGAGATTTGGACCATTTCCCAGATGTCGCATTGTCACTTCTGAATGACACATTGGAAGAGGAAGTCAAATGAGGAAGCGGGTTCAGGAATTGTGCATGTGTAGTGGGTCCCACTCTCTTGCAGGGACCAGACAGGAATCTAGCAGCTGGCTGGGGGTGGGAGTGTGGGGGGTGTAGTCAGCATATTGATTATAGGTGCCTAACTTAGATGCCTACTACTCTCTATTGCCTGTATAAGGAATAGAGTCTGGCAGGCGTGGAGAGTGGGGCGCCCGAATTGCCCATCACTGTCTTACTAGTTGTCATGGCAACGAAGGCAGGCATCTAGAGGAGATGGTTGGAACGTGGTCCTGACTGACTTGCAAATACATGCCACAGCTTGTGTGCAAGTGAGACAGCTGTACTACTGCACGTATCCCAGCTTGGAGTTCACACTCCTGCTCGCCGACGACTGGAAGGAGCTGTGGTTTGAAGCTGCCCTTTGAAAGCCTCAAACAACAAATCTTTGTATCTCCATCTGGTTTTGCTCTTTGTGTTTTGGGCAAACTTGGGCATGGAAGACACATGGTGCTGAAGGAGGCAAACTCTCCATCTGCACTCCTCTGAAACTGAATCACTGATGGGAGGGAAATGAAACTGCTTTATTCGTGGGACACACTCCTACATGGGGAGATATCCTTATGAAGCCAGCACTGCATGCCATGCCTTCCTTTGTAAATTACAAGGTACACTTTAAGCTCCTTATGGAATTGATCAGTTAATTAATCAGTTTATCTGCCTCTGCCCTACATTTAAATCTAAATCTTTGTGGCAATTCCAGTCAAATCTCTTAAGCTCTGCTCAAAAAATCAGTAAGTGAAAGAACCTGTACCCTGTAAATTATATCTCCCGTGAGTAAGGTCCATTTCAGTTATTGAACCATTTGTGTTATTTGGAGATGCTCTTGCACCTGCAGAGGCTAAGTCCACTCTTGATTATTGGAACAATTGTGCAAGTGAAGGAATTGGGTAATCTCACAGTGATGCAAACTATGTAGTTTACTATGAAGGCATTAGCAAAGAGTTGAAGGCATTCAGAACTAATTTCAGTAATGAACTGGGATTTCAAATCTAAATACTTGGTTTCTGGCTGCATTGCAAACTCATCCCCAGAATCCACTCTGTATTACTCACCACCTTTTGCAGCCTTTAGCAATAGTAATAGATTTTTTTCATACATTCAGACAAAGAAGCAACAGAATTAGATTTCAAGCACAGCTAGCTTGAGTTCAGTTAGGATCCTAACGTAGGGAAGCTGCTAAAATCCAAGATTTTTCTTTTTTGCAAATGTGTATTCAAGAAACAGCTCTAAAATTCAGAACAGAGGGTCAGGTCAGGATTGCTGGGGTAAGTGTTGAACTCTGGATTGTGATTGTAAGCCAGACATTGGACTAAAGCCTGTGTGGAGCCTGCATGGTTCTAGCAGATGCTGTAGACTTTGCCTTGCTGCTTGCTTTGAACCTAACTGTCTTCTCACCTTGATTGAGGCCTGTACTTGAATTGCATTCATCTGAACCAAAAATCTATAGTCTCTGGTTGCAAAGCTGAAAATGCAAGGGGTGAGTCTTTCAGAATAGTTTTTCTGCTGCTAATTTGTAGATTATTGCTTTCAAAGCCCTACAGTGTTTCATGGATAAGGCAGAGGTATAACTGAGATGCAGTTGTTCAACAGTATTTGCAACAGGTTATGTCTCTCAGTTCAGGGAACAGGGAATTAAATTGTTCAGGCTAGTACATGTAGGACTTTATATAAACTTGTGAGAGATTTTTGTCTCTTTCTTGCTTATGGATACCAGGTTTGATGCTAGTGATTTGGCTCATTAATAGCTGATTTACATTTCCCAGACAGAAAATTGCTATCTGACACAAATTTATAAAAGAGCTTCATATTGTGAAATTCTCCAGCACAGTGAACCCTTTGTGATTTTAACGTAAGGAGTTCGTGATTAAAATTTTAATATAATCATCGCAGTCTCCTGGGATGCTTAAGAAAAAGAAAATGTTATTTCCTGCATCTTAGAAATCATTGTGGTGGATGGATTTCAGTGCCATCAATAGGATCCTATCTACTCTGAAAACTAAACACAACCAAAAATCCCTCAAAGCAAGGGAAGAAGCTGAAGGATTCTTGATCACTGCTGCAGCTTGAAGACTAGCGTACTACACAGTATTGTCTCACTTAGCTCTGTGAGCTGGATTGTCAGAACAGGCTCTGCAGCTCACTTTAGAAGCCAACAGTGGGAGAGGTAAAGGTGGGTGTAAAGCTCCATTCCGCTCCCTGAGAAGGCCAGGTTTGCTGGATATTGCCCACCTTAACTGAGCAACCAGTTGGCTTGTTGCTTACATCTCTAGCAGCTGCTAAATCTGAGCAGGGCTTATGCCAGTAGCTGGGGCTAATGGGTGGCCTTGCTGCACTGCCTTGCTTTCAGTAGGCAGATTCAGAGGCTGGTATAGGAGTTGTCACTGGAGGTGATCCTTCCCAAGGGTATTTCTCCAGCAGACAAATCCGAAGATCTAACTCTGCCTTTGCATTGCTGAAGCCATCCTAATGCTCTGGGAAATCGGAAATAAAGACCAATTTAAGAAATTGAGTGCTGTTATTTAATCTGTGATGCCTTCTTTTCTACTCATCCATAGCTCTGTAGGAGTCCTGTTGGGATTGGCTTAAATTAGTCCTTACTGGGAAACTAGGACGGTTTTCTGGCCACAGCTTATACTCTGTAAATATGTGCAATTCAGAATCTCAAATGGCATGGCTCACCATAAGCCGTGTTGTCCTGCCTGTCATGGAAATGTTTGAACATAACTCTTCAAATACTTTTTCTAGTGCATACTCAGTGTTATTATTAACCATGGATTGCCTGGAGGTGTTGGTCAGGACTGTCGATTGCAAAGTCAGTGTTGCACTTATACATGCATATACATACATGTAAACTGACCAGCCTGCTGTTGCCTTGTCTGTCCAGGTCTATGCTACTAAATCAAACAGGGTGAAGGCACAGGCTTTAACACAGTCTCGTGACTGTCTATGCTATTGAACCTTGTACAGGTTTGGCTGGCCTTCAATGGTGAGGTGTCTGCCAGTGCCTGTACATGGGTCACAGGTCAGCAGGGACTTCTATGGGTGAAGCCTTTGGGAAAAGGTGTTTATCTTGCTGAAAGCAAGTCTGATATATCATTAGCTTTTAGAGCAACAGACAAATCCTGGGCCCTTTTTTCACTAGTAGAGTTGTGGTCTTTGAGCCCACATCCTTCAGAAGAGTTTTAAAGGTGCATTTAGACAACTGTGGCCACTGTGGAGTCCCTGCTCCTGTGTGACAGCCATAACCAGCAGAAATATTTTGATAAAACTGGTCTTGTAGGAAATATATTGCTTTATTTTTCCTTTTCTCAAATAAAAAAATAGCTATCATATTTCAGTGGAAAATACAACTCCCTGAAGTTTGAAGTCAAGCTCAAATTACAATCAAACACTAATCCCTCCTTTTCACTCCTTTACCCACTCCTTTCTCCAATGGCAGATGGCAACAGCGTAAGCAGAGATACAACCTGAAAGCTTTACAGGTTTTGTTTCTTGGTGTAACTTGCCAAGAATAGCTCTTCAGGTAATGACTAGTGTAGGACCACCTCACAGAGCTGTAGAGTCACCTCAAGGAAGGCCAGAAGAAATGCTACTCAGACATAGAAATAACTAACATGGATGGGGAAGGGACTCCCCTGATCCGCTCTCAAATCAAGTGAACTGCGGCAGGGGGGTGCACAGGATAAAGCTAAGCTGACGCAATTGCTGATCACCTAAGAACCATATACCTAAATTGTCATTTCCCAAGGCCTGTGGGCTTTCTATCATAAAAATAAATGTAAAAAATATTTAATCTTGAAAATGCAATTGGATTTTCATGTGGCTGCTTACACATGCAAACGTTGGTGTTTTCATCAGAGGGGGCTTTTTAACAGAGCTGTTGAGACATCTGAATGAAGTAAAATGGAAAAATAATAACCTTCAGTTTGGAAGCTTGTGGCATCTACACTATAAAATGGTACCACATTTTATCTATTGATCACATTTGGAAATCCTGGAGATGGTTCTAGTTAAGTTCCAAGTATGCTGAACATGATCCAAGAACATTATTTTCAAGTTACATTATTGTGGTCATGTCACTTTCCAAAGTATCACTAGATTGTTCCTTTATTTATTTCCTTTGCCAAAGAGGTAGGAGACTGTTTTGCTGCCTGGAAAAATGCCTGCCTTGAACTGGAGGTCCAGATCTTTAGCAAGAGTAAATTGGCAAAACCCCCCTCATTGTAATGGAGCAATGCTGATTTTTGTCAGTTCAGAATCTGGCCCATCAGATTTTCAACTGTTATCACCACAGGCAGAATTAAAATTGACACAGCGTGGGCTAACATGATTGAATACAGAGCAGGCTGCCTGGTTTCCTAAATTATTTTAATAACAGAAAGAATGTAGCTGGAATGCCAGGCTAAGATCTCTACCTGGATAAGGGCCCAGATTTTATTTATCTTTTTATTTTAAGTTTTGGGTTTGGTGATTTTTTTTCAATAAGCCCATTCCAAAGTCATTACTTTTCCATTGTCATGACATGGTCCTCAGGACAAAAGTCTCAGATTCCCCTTGGAGGTGCAAAATCCCACAGCTTCAGGTTGAAAGTATTGCCTTGAATAGATCTCACAGGATAAGGGAATTACAGGAACAGAGATGAAACATACCCATCTCCAGAACTAAATCCAGCTCTGAGATATATCTGCACCAGTTATTGCATTTGCAGGGCCTTTGGTGGGTCACTGCTGCTGTGAACCTCCCAGAGTCACCTGACAACCTGGAGCCCACTGGCTCCCAGGAATTGCACTGGTCTCAGGCTGAAACATGTCTGCATGGGCATGTTTTGAAGTGCTCTCTCTGCAGCCATGGCTGCCTGATGATGGCAGGGAGAGCTGGGAATGCGCAGCTCTGCCTGTGGGAGCTGAGCCATGGCACTACTGAACACATTCTGAAGGGGCCCGGGTGCAGAGTGAGGTGGATGACACAAGGAAGGTGGGTTCTCCTCCCAGATGGGTGTGCACTCAAATAGCATTTTCCTGGTAGGATAGAATGTCATCTGAGCTTCGCTGGCTGGCAGAGATCCTGTGACACATGAACATGAGCTGGGCCCCTGCTCCCCACCATGGGCTTTGAACAGGGTGGGTTGTAATGTCTGTAGGAACAGTGGTAATCTACACTTAACTAAATTTGACCATTGAAGGATCCAAGTTAATAACAAAACCATAACAATTTGAGTTCTTCCCTTAGGGAAAAGAGTTGTGTTTTTTCCCACTTGAAAGAATTCAGACATTTTACTTTCATCTGCCCTTGTGTCTGAACAAAGCTAGCTGATTACTCGATACCTCGGCTCTGATTTGGGATGTATTTTTTATTCCTCTTAAAGATTCAGGAGGTGGTAAAAAGCCTCATTGTAATTCAGCAATTAGTATGTCTCCTTCTTCTTTTGACCAGGAATGCAAAGGTGTCCTTTTCTGTGAATGTCATTTTCTCTCTGAGCTCTTGTACTTTAATTTCCTAGATGTGAAAACAGGAATAGAAGATGAATTAGGTATTGAAATGTGAGGATACGAACATGACTCTCTTCTCCTACATAACTTTTTCTTTCAAAGGGAAAGAACTTCTGTAGTTAAGCAAAATACAGTAAAGGGCTTTATTAATCGATTGTGATGAATAAAATGTTTTTATCCTGCAAGAACTTTACTCAGGAGAACAAACTTAGTTTAAAGTAAATTCAAAGTGTTAGTGCATTTACTTTCCCTGTGTGTTTTCTCTTCTCCCACCTACCATCCCAGCAATCTGGCTTTAATTCTCAAGTTATTAATCTAGGTTTTGTGGTTTTGGCAGATAAATAACTATTTTATTATGCCTAACCCAGCAGTGCTTTTATGTTTAAGATATTACCAATACACAACTATTAAGCTGCAAAGGCAATGTTTGGTATTTGGATGAAGGGGTCTTAGGTGGGATGAGCTGGTCTAACTCTGATTTCAGATACACAGGGATTAGTCTGAAAAAAAATGGCGTATTTCTTCTTGATGAAAGAGGGGACTTATGCATTCTTTTCTTTTCTTTTCTTTTCTTTTCTTTTCTTTTCTTTTCTTTTCTTTTCTTTTCTTTTCTTTTCTTTTCTT
>JAOEHY010001040.1:0-110025 GCA_025447955.1 Psilopsiagon aurifrons
CTCCCTACTTCCCCCCCCCAAAAAAAAAAAAAAATTTCTAAGGCCACTAAAAAAGGATTAAAAAAAAAGGAAATAAAAACAAGAAAATAAGAAGCCTGGAGTAACAGTAACTGCGGCCGGTGGGACAGTGGGGAGAGGTGGAAGCGGAGCCTCCCTCTCCAGATCCATCTCCCAGCGCCACGCCGGGGTGAAGGGATGGGAAGCACTGCCATGGACAAGAAGAAAGATGCCTCCAGCAGCAACAGCAGCAGCGGCGGCAGAAAAAGCTCCAGCCAGAAGAAACTCATGTTGCGAGTGCACATCCCTGTAAGTGGCTCCTTGCTCTTCCTCCCCTTCGGCAGCTGGCGTGCCTTGAGCGCTGGGGCATATTTTTCTCTGACATGTAGCTCAGCAAAAGGCAGGGAGAGGTCCTTCCTCCTCTGAGGTCTGAAGTTTGGGGGATGCTGTGCTGGGGGGTGTCGCCCCTGCAACAGGCAAGTCCTCCACATAGTGGGCGGATTGAACACGGGGGGCTCCGCTGGTCTCTGCCCCACTCCCAGTGCTGGCAGCTCGGCGTGCAGTGGCCGTGGCACACGGAGGAGTGCGAATAACTCCGGCCGCATGACCGCTCCGCTGCCCTGGGCTGGGGCTCGGTTCAATACGTCTCATCCAGGTCACACGCAGACTCGCAATACTGTTTAGCAACCCGCCTGTTCGCCCCCAAATGCTCGTCTCAGTATCCCCAGGTTTGGCTCCGGGAACTGTCCGTGCCTGGTAGCTGAATCAGTATTTAATCTGACTCGTCCCTCTCCCGAGACAAATCCACATCTGAATTTCCCAGGGCTGGGGAACCCAGAGCACTCTTGGATTCGGGCACGAGCAGTCTGTTTGTTGATGAAAGAACAGGGACAATTGTATTGCCACATTGGAGCAGACCAGTGAGCCGTGCAGTCTGTTCAGGGACTGGTTTGTTTTGTGTCTTCACACTAGAAAGACGCATGCAAGATACTATAGTATATAGATACAGAATAACCTCAGTGCAAAAGTTACTCTCTATTCCCAGTGAGCACTAAAAAGCTGTCTGTCTGCATCTTCACATTTACATGCCCTTCAAATCTTTGAGTATTGTTTTTCTTTACTATTAGGGCATTCTTGTTATCTAACTATTTAGTGTTTTATTCTCAGTCCTGGTGTGCTTTTGGTTTCAGTCCTTCAGGCAAGAAATAGCAGAGTCCTTATATCGCTTTCTGTGCAATCAGTTTCTTTGTTTGTTTGTTTGGGGGGTGGGTGGGTTCAATCTCATTGTATGAAAGTGAGAAACAGTCCTACATGTGTCTCTGCCAGGCCACCAGGGAGAAAAAAGATATTTCTGGTTCTCAGTTTTTCCTTTGTTTTAGGGAAGAGTAAAAACTCAAAGCAAATTTATTAGGTGTTTTGAGTGTGTGGAATAAAATGGAGGAGAAATACATGGCTCTTTTGCAGATTTCATCTGTCCCTGGAGAGGAATAGAAGGCCAGGACCCTAAGCCAAACTTCTGGAGCTTTGAGAGTGTACTAGGGGAGAAGGGTCTGTTTCTGCTAACATGGAGTTGCCTGTGCACTTGTGGCTGGAGTTTTTGGGCAACAACCTTTCTGTGTTACCAGTAGTACTTCACAACAGGAATGGAAAATACCAAGAAAATAAAATGTGCCCCACCAAAGCATCACTCATGCGGTGCACTTTATTCCTTTCTTCCCTGCCTGCTGTGTTGTCTCTGCCATCTCTTTCTCTACTCTCTCACTCTGCCCCAACTAAGTCCAGCCAGGAGCTTTCGTGCAGTTTAGTCTCCACCTATGCTCCACAAAGCTGCTTTTTCTGCTTGCTGAAGAGCCGTAGGTAGTTTGGGAGATACTGCGGTTGCTGCAGGATTTCACAGGATCCATCTGGGGTTTTTGAAATACCTTCTAACCACCAAATAACTGACCACACCAATACTTAAAGCAATTTTCCCCATTTTGCAGTTATGAAGCTAAGGTGGAAAATGTGCCTAAGTAACTTGCTTGCATTTAAGCATTACTGGCAGAGGAAGGCTATAGCTTTTTTTAATTACCTCCTTAATCCTGTAGACAGACTTTCTTCATGACCATTGTTTTAGTTCTGTCTTGGACAGAACATCATTAGTAGTGGGCCATATTTTTTCACCTTCATTAATCTCTTGGCTTCTTTGCTATGCAGCTTGTCACCTGGGTAGTGGTAGTTATTCAGATGCAAGCCTGCAAATGCCTGATATTGCACTGAAGTCAACACGAGTTTTATTATTTACCCAGTTGGAAGCCATTCAAGATTTTTTGATGAGAGAACACCTTCCATGCCTCCTCTCCATCCCCAAAATATTCTGTCCATTCTGCATTATTCTAGCATTTCTGAAACGGCCTATTGGCCCAGGATCTTTCCGGTTGTACTCACGTTTTTGGTGGTTTTCTGTAATCTCACAGAATTTAAATATGACTCTGGTATAAGAAAGAGCATTTTTCTCATTCTCTTCATTTGGTAGTGGAATCTGCATTTGAAAAGATCCATTTAGACTGTTGTTTTTTTTCTCTTTCATAGCATTTTCTTGACTTGTTTTGAAGCATCATTCCTATTATTTTAGTGGCGCCTGTCAGTGGAGCTGTAGTTGTCAAGGGAGCTTTCACCAGACTGTAATTTTTATTTTGTTCATCCTCTTCTTTGTGTTGCTGTGAGATAATGTTTATTGCTGAGACATGTAATTCCTGCTCATTGAGATCTTCAAATTAGGAACAAGAGAAGGACTAACAAGGTCTGAGTAGGAGGGGAGAGAGAAGTCAAGTCTGAAAGAGGAAGAAGTGGGACAGAAAGGTACTGTTGTGATGCAGACTATCCTAAACCATACTTATTAGTCAATGCTGACTGAAAAAGAAATTACAAAAAAAGGTGAATAATGGAAAATAGGCTACAATTAGGTTAGTGGATTGTGGAATAGTAGGCAAGACTGAAAAGAAAGTTGTATGCTTTTCTTCCCTCTCCCATATATTTTTATTTTCGGGGGTTGCTAGTGACAGGGGGAAAAAAGAATCAATGTAAGAAAGCTGGGTTTGTGTCTTCAGCTCTCCAGGGCATCATTTCTCAGGTACATCTTTCTCAGGCAAGGACAAGACATGATACAAGACGTCTGGAAACACTCTATTTTCACCTTCTTTCTGTGCTCAGTCTCTTTTGGCACAAGTGGCTAGTGCCCACTCCTTACTTCTGGGAATAGTGGTAGGCTGCTAAGCTGCTCAGAACTTGTCATTCACTCAGCAAAAGTAAAGTGGGAGCCACTGTATTCTCTTAGCATGGCAGGGAAGTGTTTGCTAAATTGCTGGACTGATTGAATAACTTCTTGGTTTGTTCATGTGTTCTTTGTAAAAACATAGCTGACTAGCAGACTAACAATTTAGATGGACCGTAACATAACTGCAGGAGCCTTTGTAAAGTAGAGTTCATACTGACCTTTGTCTTTCTCAGCAGCACATTCTGAAGTCTTGAAATTAGAGATGCCTAAATGGAAATTTCTGGTCCAAATTATCTTTGAAAGCTGCAATGGATTCGAATAGAAACCTTTGCTCTCTAGATGCATTACATCTGTAATATGAAGACATTAGCATTATAAAATTCCATTTTAAGCCATTAGAAGTTAATGCTTGTGCATTGCTTTGAACAGTTTAAAAACCCTATTCTAAAATAGGACGCAATTGTCTGCTGAGTAGGAGCTCACAGCAGTGAGATCAGGATGTTCTTTTGTCATCTTGCAAAATTGTTCTAACGTTAACATTGCCATTGTAATGCTGTGTTACTGCAAAAAAAATGAAAGGAGAGATTCTGCTCTTGCTTTAAATTTCATCTGGGGTAATTCAGTCAGTGCCAGCCAGCAAAGCTATGTTATATTTACCTAGCGCAACTGTGGGCAGAACCTGTCTCAAGAGCTTCACCATGACAAGTGCCAAGCACCTGCGGTGTCTCCCAGCAGGTGAAAATTGCAGAACCTTGTCACTTCCTTGGATTTTTCCCAAATATATCACAAGGTGACTTTTTCTTTTTTTTCCAAAAGACCGAAGGGATTTTTTTTTTCACAATGAGGAAACAATAACATCTGCGAATGAATATGAAAGCATCTTTCAGATCAGTGAAGTGGCTGTTGCCTTTGGTGCTTCAGCCCTGACAGCAGAGTTGATGCACTAGAAGGATGCTCTTGGAGATCATGATCCTTTCTTTCCAGTATCACACAAACATTTCTGCATAGTTTCTCCTATTTCTCTGTCAGCCTCTATGATTTTGAACAGACTCTTCAACGTGCAAATTTATTGTTGTTTCCAAGCCTGTTGTTATGTCAAGATGCCAGCTGAAACATCAGATGGCTTAAATATTTCTAACCGAATAGATTACAATGATGTTCTGACAGCTAGTGTTGGCTCAGGCTTTGCCCCTCCATCTTGCTTTCCACACTTGCAAAGCCATTAATGGCTACATGCGTAATAAATCACTATGAAATGGTTTTGTTCTGTCACAGTTTTTCCAGGATGCTTCTTGTCTCCTGGTAATTGCTGGGTGGACTGATGAGAACAGCGCTTCAGTCTAGGGATCACTTTAGGAAGCTGCAGATGAGAAATAAGCTGGCCAATTCTTTCAAAGGAGATAAGGGAATCAACTTCCGATGTGTTCTAGAAATGAAAAGAAAGTTTGTTTTCATAGGAAAAGGAGGTTGCGGGAGAGGGACACAGAGGAGAGAGAAATTTTTCCCCACAATTAAATCTGCAATTGTACTCTCTTTTGCTGTCAAAAGGCAGACTCTGAGTTGTCCTGAGCCTCTGTGGCCTTGAAGTTTAAATTTGGATTTCTCCCTAAAGGGCTTATATATTAAATGGGCAAGGGGTATTTGGTCAGGAGTGTTGAGATTGCACCTTGAATCTATCTGGTGGAAAAAAGAAAGGATTCTTGTTTGCAGTCACAATAGCTGTCACTACAATTAAGGAAGCTCTTAGCCTTTTTGGTTTTAAAGCATAACACAAACTGATCATAAGCTTACTGAAAAATACTGTTTCTCTAAAACATCACTTCCGGCAGGAGATTCTACTCCTAAACGGTCTCATCCAACCTCTTTTGTTTATACCTGTGAGCCTTTGAGGGCTGTGGGCTCAAAGGAATGTGAATTACCTTGGAGGAATAAGTCATGAATGTGGAAGGAACCCTACAGAAATGTGGATGGTGAGACTTCTGGCCGTAGGGAAGGTTACTCATAATGTGTTTTTATTAGTGAAACAGAAGATCCCTCGAGGGATCAGGAACAAAGTGGAAAGTGCTGATCTCCACCTGGGAGGTTCCAGTGTCTGTTCACACACCTGCAAGGTTCAGCTTATTCCCAGTTTCAGCCGGGCACCACCCTGCATTCAAGGGAGCTGCTCAGATGAGACCAAAAGCACAACTTGACCCTGAAGACAAGATTCAGCAATCATTTTGTTCATGATATATGGATAGACATAGGTAGGTATGTCTGTGTGCTGGCTGAGCAGGGCTCATGGGTGTAGAAAGGAGCCAAAGCTGTTGGGAGACCAAATTATGGACATTGATGTTGAGTGACATACCATATATAATTCTTATCCCCTTGAAGAAGAGCTGAATTTTTATCAAAAGGTGTCCCATACATAGGGAGTAATGAAAGAGCAGAGTGGATTGCAAGAGAAGTGAAACATCAAGGAAGATGTGAGCAGCAGACAGGAGATGTCACACAGTATGTCTGTCTGGCGTAGAAATTACCCATCTGTGAGTTATATTACCCTTGTCTGCTCAACAGGCTTTAACAATTAGCCTGCTTTGAGGGCCTGATCTAGTTGCAGAGGTCTCTTGTCTCAATTTTCTACTATTGTTTGCACTGAAGACACACTGGAGAAAGTGTTAATGCCTAACAAATAGGGAGAGTTATGCATGTCTTCAAAGACAAAAAGAAAAAGCAGCTTGAATGTATCTTGAGTGGAGTATGGTTTTTTTTCTTCTGGAAAGGAGAACTTATATATGCACGTGAATATTAGGTGCCATCAATAAATATAAAATGTTATTGGTGCTGCTACTGAACTATTTCTGATACCAGCGATGAGTTGAAACAGTGATATATATGACATTCTCTGCTGCAGAATGATTTTTGTGTTTATTCTTTAGGTAGTTGTAGAAACTGGAATATAATGTCTCAGTTTAGTGTTTGCTTCTGTAATACTCTCTTAAATTGCTTGCATATAGTTACATCTGAAATCTTGCAAACATGAAAGCATTATTTACATCAAAGAGAGCCAAGACATAACAGTGTTTCAGTGTTTTACATTGAGGATTCGTAGAATGGTATGTAATATCCTTTAAATTTTCGTATAATTTATCATGACGGTAAACTATATTATGTAAGCGTGACTTAGTGGGATGCATAACAAATGCATTGCAGTATGTGTTTCATGGTTGTCATTTATATCACACACCATGACCGTTCAGACCTTATGACACTATTGCAAAGGGTGCCTGAGACCTTCTGCTCCAAAATGAGAACCTATGTCATAAGCTGAAGACTTAATCTATTTTTGCAATAACAGCAATATGCCTTTTTTTTAAGCTGCTGGACAACATATGCATAGATCTGGAGTTTCATTAGGAGGAAGTGTGAATATTATAAGCATTATCTCCCGCATTATGAAGACTGTATTTATTCGCAACAGGCACTGGCAATTTTCAGTCACCTTTTTGTATCCATAGTGCTGCTGGAATAATGAAAAGAAGAAAATACTCTGCTTCTGCAAGCTGAAGAAAGAAAGGTCAGAGTGCTGGCTTGCAGCACTGCAAAACACAGGCTTTTCATGCTCAGTTGTAGACTCACTGGTGGTCTCTTAAGAATGGCTGAAGTCCACATCTTGTTTGTGGAAGCTACATGCCTGGCAGTTCCTTTAGAACAGTTTGGAAACATGTTTTCCATGGAATTAGAGAAATCAGTACTTGATGAGCTAGATCATGGGTAGAATTTGAATCCAAGCATGAAGAAACATTTCAGTCAAGGTCTCCATAGAAAAGCTGTAGTTGTAAGAAGTTGATGGACTTAAACAGGTTCCATTAGCATTGCCTATAGCCTGTTTAGTGGAAGAAATAGATTGTTACCTGCATGCCACTTATTTTAAATGGACTATATATGGAAATTGAGAAGGAGACCTGGAATTATGCACAGAATCCTAAAGTGTATCATAATGACTCTATTTTTGCTACCTAGCCCCAAGTTCTGACAAGTTTCCACAGATTCAGGACTGTTCTATACCTTTAAATACAAGTGCTTTTAATATGCTTGCTATGCCTGTGTTGTCTTGCTTTTGGTGTTACCGTCTTTAAAAGGGGTAACTGCTAACAAGTGTTTTTACAGAATCAAGGAATAGTTGAGGTTTGAAGAGACCTCTGGAGATTGTCTAGTCCAATCGTCATGCTCACCCTGCAGTCAGCTAGAGCAGGGTCCTCAGGATTGTGTCCCATCAGATTTTTAATATGTCCAAGGACGGTGACCATGCAACTTCATTGCTCTAAAAGGATGCATTTGGTCAATTGAAAGCTCCTTGAGACTAAATATTGTTAGACACTACACAGGCACATTGAATTTAACTCCATATTTTTGCTGGATCTTGTCCCAGAAACGTGGCGTCCATCTGGGGAGTGAATTGGATTTGGCTATGTAGTGTAGAGACTTCTACGGAAAGCGTGCTCGGAGATAGGAGTTGAAAGTGGAGGCACAGCAGTCCCAACAAGGCTTGTGGAAGAAAGCAACAGTAAGGAAGAGATAAAAAAGGTGCTTAGTCAGTGTTATCAAAATATGCATGGGAGTTTGCCAGCTTCTCAATAGAGTATTGCACCTTCTGGAATGTGGTTTTCATCATGCATTGTCATTGCTGTTGTATAAAATAATTAGAGGGGGATTTGCTGTTACTGAGTATTATTCATGACTTCTGTGTTGGAAGTGTGATCTAAACTAAGAGGCTTGAGGTAAGACAGTTCAGGGATAAGAGCAGTATATCATCACCTAGCTGTCTGAATCTCTATCTGCTGTATTGCCTGAGGTTGGGCAGAGGAAAGTTTTTGATGTAAGCTTGGCATTGCTGAATGGCTGAAGCTTGAGCATCATGAGCAATAAACTTTTAAAGTATCATCATGCAATGTTAAAACACTAAAATGTCTTATGGAATGTCTTTTCCATCCATGATTTTTTGAGCTAGATGTCTATGCATGCATAAGGATACATATACTATAAAGATAAACTCTCTGAAGAATTTAAACCCTTGATAGGTATTATAGACTGGAGGCTTGTGAGAGGAAATGATGTTGTCCCTGCAGCACTGATATTCAAGTAGATGGTTGGAGTTCAAGCAACTTGTCCCATGTTGTACAGGAGTGTGACAATTGGACTCATGAAGTCTCGAGACCTAGTTCACTTAACCATTAGCCCAGCTTTCTTGCTATGGTATTTGTTCCATCAGAATCCATGTACTAGCTCAACATAAATCAGCAGTGATAGAAAGTATTTTCCCTTTTGCTTTTTGAAAATACTTGTGAAGTGAAAGGATCCCAGTCGAATGTCTACACACAGTTGCACTGTTTCCTAAAATGACACCGTTAGGACTCTTCTGTCAGTCTGGTCAGGAAGACCGAGGATTGAGTATATTACATAAATTAGAGGAGACTACATTAACTTCCAGCATCATAAGTGTTGCTTGCATGAGTGTACCTAATTATCACACCCTCCATGTGGTTCATGAGGTTGTTGAAATTTGTGAAACGTTAGCTGTTTTTTTCTGAATAGCTGGTGGCACATCAGTTGTAAAGGTCTTGAAATAAGGCATCTGCAGCTATTCAGTATTGTTTATAAATTCAAGCACATGGGGTTTGGGACATTCAAAATAGGGCTTTACCAGTCATGTTCAACCTACAGCACCCTCTGAAGAGTTTGCAAGCACCCTGTCTCCATGCCTGCACTATGTTATTCCAGTTACTGGAGCTGGGCGTTCCCCAGTACTGCTGTCAGCTGACGTATGAGAGAAAATAACAGCATGGTCTCAACACTGTTCTTCTTGGATAGTCCTTCCACTAATGGACTCATTAGTGGATCAACTCTACATTTGTATGAGGAAATGAAGTGCTTCTGCTGTCTGAAATGTTGAGCCAACATTTATTCATAAACATACACTGTATAGCCTGAAATGAATGGAAGGCAGAAGACGGTATTCAGCTGTTCTCTTTGCCCTTTTATTTAGCTAGTTGTTGTTAAAAGTAAATACTAATTAAATAGACTTCTTTTAGTTGGATAATGATTAATTATACATTTTCCTTATATTTTTTATGCTTTTGAGAATGACTGTATATGCTCTAAGCTATGCAGAGGCAGGAGGGTACATGCCAGCATTTTTCTTCATAAAGTAATACCAGTAATTCAAAAACTGCAATTACTTCAATACTTTTTCCTGTATTGTGTACTTGGAATTCTGGCTCATTTCACTGTGGCAGACCTGTGGAGGCACCATCAGCTGTCATGCAGAAGTTGCTGTTAAATGAACTCCTCTGCTTTTCAGCTTTAAAACCCTGAAGTCATTAAAAGAGGAAACATGCCTTACTTAACTGCGCACAGTGGTGTGCTAGTGTCTATTACTTGGTAAGACAAAAATGTTTTTACCCAGTATTCATCACCTGTCTTGGTGGACCTCAACCAATTGTTACTAAAGCAAAACAAGCTGCTGTTCAGCAGTTGGCTTTATTAACAGACTGTGCAACCATCTTCCTATCCAACCACAGTGCTGAATAAAATGTGTTGCCTTACAATGCCTGCTTAGTTAGCTGACGTGGTTTATTTTCATGGTGTACATTGTGAGATAAAACGAGTGAGTGGTAACTTGCTAAACTCTAGTAACTCATTCACTTTTGGTGTCTATCTGCCTATAATCTGAGATCTAAAAATCTGAGAACAACAGATGACTGAAGTTTACTTGAAATGCCATTCACAAGATTAATCCTTGAGGGAAAAAAAAGAAAGAAAAAGTGCTAAGAAGCCTAGCAGTTCAGAGAGATGGGATTTTCCAAAGAATTTAGGCACATTCGGTCCTTTTGCAGTATTTGAAGACCCTGCTAGTCTGCTTACATCAGGATGTCCTGAAATATATTTGCAAATTGAGCTTTACATCTTGCAACCTTTCAAGGTGCCATTCTTTCTTCTCTGCAACCTTTCAAGGTGCCATTCTTTCTTCTCTGCAACCTCTTCTCTGCTATTTATACCTGCATTAAAAAACAGAAGCTGTTTTTCCTACTTTTCTATTCCCAATAACATTCCCTTGTAGCTGATAGCTAAAATGGAAAGAAAAAAAAAAGAAAGGAACCCAAACCAAAGCAAAAACCCCAAGTCAGAAGGGTTTTTTTTAGGGAACAGAGATTGAAAGTAATACTAGGAAGTAATTTGGGAAGAGATAAATAGCAGCTGTTCTCTTGATGGTGAAACTGAAAGTAATACTGTATTTACAACCTTAGAATCATAGAATAACAGCTTGGATGGGACATTGAGGATCATCTGGTCCAATCTCTAAGTACTCGGAGTTCTGTCTCCTTTCACTGTGGCAGAGTGGAGGCATCACCAGCTGGCATACAAAAATTGCTGTTAAATGAACTCTTCCGATTTTCAGCTGTGAAGTCAGTAAAAGAGGGAACATGACTTACGTAACCATGTTTGACTGAGGGTGATCAAGCATTACATATGATAAAGACTTCACAAAGGTATTCCTTACCTGTTCCCTTCAGGTATTTACTGTAAATTGAGGGAAAAGCTGCAATAATTTAAAAATTGAGAGAATTTTTTCTTTATATGTTTTTCACCTCTGTAAATGTAGTCTTCTGTAGTCTTGTGAGCAACTGTAGACATTCAATGTGTTTAGACTCACTGTGGATAGTTATTTCAAATTCACTTTCAAATAGAAATGTTTTAAAAGGAAAAATGTATTTCACTGCCATAATCTGCATATACTTTTTGTCAGCATGTTTGTGAAACAGAGGTATTTGGATTTAAAGGTATTTGGAGCTCTTCAAAGTTCTGAGTCAGTATCAATATTGCTTTGAGGACTGCTGCTGGTTGAGGTCACTGGAGAGAGATGAGAGAATGCATGGGAGCTCCTCAGGCTGTGAGAAGCTCAGGGGTAACCAACTTAGTCTTTGAACTATCCCTATACATTATCATCTGTAAAACAAGCTTCAAGCCTTGCCTGTGTTTGGGTTGAAGTAACTGAAGGAAAGGCACGCATGTCAAAGAGAAGGCTGCTCCTATCAATGGCAGTGATCAGTATAGGCACTTTAATGGATGTGAATTGGAACACACACATGGAACATCTGGGGACATACATTTGGGCATCACCTTCTCCTGGAGGAACGGTAAAATCTAATTACTTCAGAATTTAGTAACAAAATGGGAGGAAATATTAAGTATACACTCTAAGGAAACATCCATTTTCAGAGAAAATACTTTTAGGAGTTCATTTCCAGAGAGCAGTAGGTACCTTTGTCTGTGTTTTATGGTCTTGAATATTCTGTGCACTTGACTAAGTTAATTTAAAAAACATGTAAATCCACAAGTGCAGAGCCTGTGTGTGTGAAGGGGAGCTGCCCTATGTGCAGCTGTTTACTCTAAACTGAATACATTCAGCATGTGTATACAAGTGGGTACAAGCTGGTAAAATACTCTTGTTGCAGAGAAGTGAACTGTGATGAAAAATGCAATAGATGTTTAATTACTTCAGAAAAAAAACCCAGACCCAAACAGATTATGAATATGATTCTGCCTGATGTTAAAACATCTGGATTGAGTTTCTAGCTGTACTAAGATTATTTTCAATTTCATATCCTGTGTTTTAATGTCACAAAACAAATAGAACAAACTGACTTTGTATCTTGATCTTTAGGCTGTTTTCACTTCTGGTGGGGTTGGGACTTTTTTGGTTTACAAGACTAAATAATCTAAAGTTCAATCACCTGTTAATCACCAACCACCAGCTTTCTTCTTCCTTGTCTCTGTCTGCTTCCCTGTACACGGCTACTGCTGCAAAAGGCCTCCAAGTCATGTCATGTCAAATAATGCATGGTCTTCAGAGCTCACTGGGGGAGATAAAAGTCTGGGAACAATGTGAACAGGCACAGCAAGACATTTCCACTAATTGTGGATGTGGACGATGGAATACAAAACAGAAGGAGGGAGGGGGAAATGGAAATGTGCCTTGGTGTGGAAACGACTGTGTAAAAACAAATACGCCTGGGCTTGCTCTTTGGGTATGTACATGCTGCACAGGAGAACTCCCACAGCAGGAATCCTCTGCTTTAGTCTGCCCCTGCCAGATAATTCTTAGGTTTCTTTTTTAATTTATTAACCTCTGGGGGATGTCTTGGCTATTTGGGTACGTGGACTTCATCAGTCAAGAATTGTAACAGGTAGTGGCAATTTACTGCTGAGCTAGCTTGAAATTGCCTATTAATTTTTGCTTATATTTACTTTCTTGCCTAAATATTGGGAATGGGACATTTAAATGAATTAATTATTAATGTAACATGCTAATAGCAGTTCAAAATATATTCTGCTGAGTTAAATATCTAAGTGACTCCCATACTGTGTCCTCTAACCAAAAGCAGGCTGAAGTGCTTTGCAGATCAATTATATAGAATAAATAAATTAGAATAAAATGACATATTTGGAGGGTTTTATTCATAATGAAAACCAGATTTTCCTCTCAAGAACTGTTGTGCTGAAATATCTACACTGTATTTTGCTTAAACTCTGAAAAAAACAGGCAAAGACTGTAATGAAGGGATGACCATTTGGTAGGATGAGCCTGAAAATGAAATATTTATCCTATAAGATGGGAGCTATATGAAATTATGAGCAACTGAAAATTAAATCAGTAAAGTTAGTGAGATTCATAAAGTAAAATCAGTAGATTTATATTTTGTTACACAGTGGAACTTTAGCTACAGGGGGAAGCTACCAGTCCATGCTGAGATTGTCATCCCCTGGCAATGAAAAGACTCTTTACATTAAGCAAACAGAAAGCACAAGTGATATATGGGGCACTTGCATGTTAATCTATGCCTGAAAGATTATCATATTTACACTGAAGAGAAGATATTTCTGAAGTGAAATGCAACAGCTGCAACTAGTAATCAGCATGATGGAACACAACTGGAAAACAGTCCAAATGCTTACTTTATCCATTTACTAAATGAATTGCTAATGTCTAACTGAACCTATTATTATTATTAACACAAACTACTATGGAGGCAGGAAGAAAGAGAATAGCCAGCAGAAACACCAAGTTATTGGTTATGTAATGGACCTATCATTAGTAACTTGATTATGCCAATGCAATCGCTTTTTCTCCAAGACAGATACTTGCTCCTACCAGGGCAGGTTGATCTTGAAAAGCAGTCTGATTATGCCAGAGTGTGTTTCAAATGGAAAATGGTAACAGAGTTAAGGAAAATGGAAAACTATTTACTGGTAGAAATAAGATTACTGATAGCATTGCAGAGACGTGAGAATGCAGAAAGATTGGATGGTTTACCCAAGGTCTTAGATGTATACCTTTTTAGTAAAAAATATGTAAATTCAGTGTTGTGAAAGTTATCGCAAGGCCAGCCCTGAAGACTGATTGCAGCTCGAGCACAAATCAAGTTCATGATATAAAATTCCTCACAACAGCACTGGCCTTCCAGCAATTACCACTGAAGATATTTGCCATTGTAGTGTGGAAATCCAACTTCCTGGCACTGGGCTGGGAACTTTGTTTCACAACAATCTCCTAAACTTCTTTGCTGACTAAGACTGATTTCGAGCACATTGCCAAAAGATCTTATTTCTCAGTCTTCTTCCCATTCTTCCAGTCTTCGCACTGGATTTTTCTCTATTATGCGTTCATACTTTCGTAATCTTGTGATTTCTGAAAGCCGGGAAATAATATTCCTTTAGCAGTATTCTCCCAGGCAAAAGCACTAGCTGCTAGCTCTAGACACAGTTTCTAAACCTCTTCACAGTCACAAAATACAAAGACCACAAAAATCACTCTCACAGAGTTCCATGTTGGGTCTTTATGGAAAGGAATTTTAGTTTTGCTTACATCCCTGAGACATGGGCAAACTTCAGCAGTGAATATTATCAGAAATTTTGGTGACTTTGCTCAAGTGTGGGGTATTTTATGCTAACCGGAGTCACAAGGCTCCTGCTGGTTCATGGAGGATACTCACAATTAGCTTTTCAGGGGGGTTAAAGAATATTGTTCTGGCTTAAATGTCTTGTTCAGTGCAGAGCAGGGAGCAGCTGAAGCTGCTGGAAGATTTCTAGCTGTATGAGCTGCTCATCACTAGATATGCTGGGTGTGAGTCTGGTGTTACTTGCCTTAGTGGAAATATGTTCCTTGTCATCCCTGAAGCTGCTGTTATCTGTAGGGTTGGAGCTGGAGGGACTATTTCTGCATGAGATGAAAATGTCAAGATTTCATTATTGCTCTCCACAGGTTAGAGGGGTGTGAGAAGGAACCACGTAAAGCTTCTGAGTGTATGAAGTATAAATGAGCAAAGTACAGTGTACAGGTAAACACTCATCGATGGATACCAAAAGATCAGTACTTTAGTTTTCAATTTTGCAATAATTCAATTTGACAAATATCTAAGCTTCTGCTAGACATTCTGCTGACAGCTTTCTCTCCTTGCGGACAACTTTCGTAGCACTGCTTACTACAAATCTTGCTACACTGAACAGGAGTGTGCAAAGGGCCTGATAAAAGAGATGTGCGATGGAGATGGGAGAGTGAAACCAGGGTAGAGTGGTAATATACGGCTATGCTATGATTCATCCTCTCTGCTATTCTGAGTGTGCTGTAGCTGTAATTCTGTAGCTGTGGTTTTGTCCAGTGGTCTAAACAGGGAGGCAGGTAAGAGTTTGAACTGACTGTGAGCCAGAAAGCCTAAAATATCTCTTGTGAGTACTGGCAAGGTGCCCAGATTGGAGTTAATACATTCAGCCTTTCTCTTTCACATCCCCCTTGTAAAGGCAAAATACAAGAAGACCAAACAGAATTCTGACAGACCGTATTTTGTTTAAATAGAGGTCTGGTAACTATATGAGATCAAGAGATGGTTGTAAGCCTAGGAAGGCCTGTACTTTACATAGATTTATAGCAGTCATTTGCAGAAAATATGCCTTTGTGCACAGGCTGAGGATTTGTAAATTCGAACTGTTTTATTTATGTTTGCATAACATATGAGGGTTTATATGTGTAGTACATATACTTGGTTGGATTTTTTTTGTTGGAATCATCATGGTGATTTAGTTAATGTTGTTTTCTGAGCATCATGTCAGAGCATATTACAACCTTTTTAATAGAAAAAAAAAATCCTTCTTTTATCTGTCCCAATTTGCACACAAGGCCAGTTCTGAGGAAAGCTTGACTTTTTGGAGAAGCTTCCAGGAGTTCCAAGAAAGGTCCATTTCCATATGGAAATTAATTAAATAGACCTCAAGAAGTTCCTATTTTCCTTTCCCGGGTACTCCATTATTCAGGCTTTTCAGCACTGCTGTTCATGAGTCTGACTCTGTGTTATTTTACAGAACTGTCCAGAAAAGGATCTGTGTTACCAATGGAGGGACAAGACTTACATCTGACGGTTGGAGCTGGAGTCTTTGGTCTGGCGCATTGGCTGGGCTGCACACGAGGTTATAACTTTGGGGAGGAATTTAATTATATGTTCTGGCAATAGCCATAACATTTTCTTGCTCTTGACTTTTTACTGTTGGGAAATTACATGAAAAGCATCTGCGACTGGTGCAACATATTTGTATATTTTATGTATAACTTCAAAGCAGAGCGGGTATGAGTGTTCATCTCAGTTAAGTCTCTTCCAAGTATATATATTTATTAAGCTGACTATAGGAATTCAGTCAATCATAAACTCAGTTATTGCTAGTAATTCATTAACAGATTCATCTAAAACTTCGTCCAAAGTTTTAGTTTCTTGAATCAGGTTGTGAATGTCTCATTTCCTCATCAGTCCAAAAATACAGTCAATTTGGTGGTTAAAGGCAAGTCTAGCCAGACTGCAGGTGACAGACCTGCTAACCACAAGCTTGCTTTATCTTGGATCCAGCTGTGCTTCTCTTTCCATGTGTCAGGGCTCTAGAGGAAGAGTCCTTGAAGTCTGAAACATGGAAGTCTTGACTCTAACACCCTGACAGCTTTGTTCTTGATCTTGAAAGGAGCATGTAGCCCAGACCAAGCACTTACTCCACTGACCTTCTGGCAGTTAGTTACTTGGCTGGGTACAGAGCATGAAGAGTAAACCCTGGAACTGATGCAACTCTTGCATATGAAAAGCTCTGAAGTGCTTCCGAAGTTATGTTTTGCCATCTATGACTGACCCATAGATAGATCTTGAACAGAGATCACTAGGCGTTTCACCAGTGTTTAGCAGCACTAGGAAACTTTATGCAGGAATTAAAGAAAGTTGCTTCATCTGGAGTAGCTGATAGGGAGAGTTTTGCCAAAAAATTTCAATGTGTGGAATAGAGTTTGGAGTCAGAATCCATTTTCTAAAGGAAAGCATGAGATCTTGAACGGACACAAGTGGTTTACTTCTCTGTGTCTAGAAAAAAAACATGGGTTTGATCATTCCATGTAAACCCATGTGCCTGTGTAGCACCTTGCCTGCCTACACTGGCCCTGGTTGTGAACCAAGTAATATCGATGCCCTCATTAATCTGAATCCAAAATGTAAAATATCACAAATCATCAGACTGTTAATTCTCAGCTACATGCAAGATTCTCATATTCTCCAGTCTCACCTTGTTATTCTTATGCTATTCAGTTTATCCTCTCTAGCTCATAGCTCTTATCAGACAAGGGTACCCTCTCATATCAATCTTCTGTGCACTCAGGTTTTCACTTACACCTTAAGCACATTAGACCTGCTTTATTTGAATTTCCCAAAGAAGTGGACTCTTGGAGGACATCCAGGGTTTTATTGCTGGGGTATTTGATCCAGGTATTTGTTTTAAAACTCTCCGCAAAAGCAAGCCTGGTGAGTCAATGTAATAACACTAAGGCACTGCCCTTCTACACCTCCTTCCTTCTGCAAGTTTCAGAATGTTTAAGAGACATGGTTAATAATATCTACGTTGCCCTGGAAGTATCATTAGTTTTGATTTAAAGCTTGGAAAGCAAAAATATAAAGAGTAACTTAGCCAAGTCTATAGCGAGCTAGAAAGTAGAGCTCAATGGCTGCCTAGTCTCATACATAAGCTTAACAGCCCATCGTGCTTTAAGCCAGGCTGTTCTAGGTAACTCAATACTGGCAGATGTCTTGTCACACTCTATTCCTGATTCTGCACTGACTCCGTGTGGAGTTTTTCATATATAAGATCAGCTGTAATGAGGCTCCCTTTGGCCTCAGGAGTTTATTTGTGATGAGGTCTGTTGCCAGACTCCCACATCAATATATTTATTACCTTCAGTTGTGGATGGAGTAAGTTTGACCCAGTTGAGACAGAATCAGATAGTACCATGAGCCTATGGCTCCCCATAAAACGTCCCTTCTCTGCCATTCATTGTTGTTAAGGCTGATGGAAATAAGCCAGTGTTAAATAAGGGGTGGGAAAGTATAGCCTTGCCTTAAACTGAGTACAGCTGTTCTTTTGTTACTCCAGTTGTATGCAAGGGCAAGCAGTGTTTTGGCATGCTCTTGGCTCCATAAAAGCACTGCTGAGGGAGCAAAGGAAGTTACTCCCACTATTTTAAAAGACAGGTCACCAGACTCCCAAAGTTACAGCAGCTGATCCCTCTGGGGAGCTGGCTGTTCCCTAAACCCTGGGGAGAGCTAAGGAAGAGCATGTGCTGCAAAGGACACCCTCTCCGTGGGAACTGTGGTTTGAACCTGGAAAGCTGGTGACAGATCAGTTAAGCATTCTCCCAGTAAGGGTCTATTTTTTCTAGATGTGATAAAAGTAGTCTTCCAGGTGACTGAGACAGATGAAAATAGGGATCATGGTGATCAAATGCTTGAAATACTAATTCTGTATAATTCTGTACTCCCTTTCCCACCCATTTCAGGAAGTTTGGTAGAGGTTTTTTTGGTTTGTTTTTAGTTTCTCTGTCTTGTTTCACTTGTAATTTCATTTTTAAAGCTTTTCCTTCCTCTTTCTGAGCTTCTGTTTTCAATCTATTTAAAAGAAATTTCAGAAATGGTGTTTGCTTGCTCGTTTTTCCAGGCTATTCAGTAGGTTACAGAGATAATTTCTACTTGTTGATTAGTTTACATAGGTAGGATCATCTTGAGTCCTCTTTGGAGTTATTACACAGCTCTTCATCAAATCTCAAGGCTTTTGAGACTCTTGTACAAGTAAACGATACATTTTTAGGAGTTGTATATCACATTTGTCATGTATCTATGTGTATGGGTGTGCCTTCATACGCCCATATTTCCATGTGTATTTTTGCATATAATTCTTGCAACACAGCTTGTGTAAGGTTTTTGAGAAGGACCAGAAGAATGGCTTTAGGGAGCAAGGGGTTCTTATGACAAGTTTAGTATGTTTTGACGCAGGTTTAGCTAAAGAATATGGTTGGCATATTCTGAACACTAAAAGGGTCACTCACTGACATGTAGGCACATGCTGTGTACCAGTCTCTTTCCAAATTTGGAAAGCAGTTCAGAATTAACTTTTCTGAATCATCCTATATTTTTATGTTAACCCTCACTTTATACACCGAATAACTCCTTTCCAGATGTCCGCAGCCGTTCCTGATCTTCCAGTCATTAGACATCTGAACTGTTTCTGTTCTGCAGATCTGTCAGATATTTGATCTCCACAATAGCAGCAGAACTTCTTGAGATGAGAAAAAAAAATACTAGAAATAGTTATTATTCCTTTCCCTTTTTGTTCTAAAAGATGCCTAAAGGACGAAGGAGCCTTCTTTAACATGCATTTGTTTCCATTTCCTGTTCCTTTAGGAAAATCCTGCAGGCAGACCCATCATATCTTCCCTATAATAAGCTTCATTAGTCTGAAAAGCAGTGATGTTTCCTCCAGAATTTCACTCTTTTCCCTTCCTATTTTCCAACCAAAGGTAATTTAGTTTCCTTTTTGTAATTGCACCCACAAAGTGTCCTTTATCTCGTTTCTCCCATGTTGGTGTTTATTTACCTCATGTAACTTTACGGAAGGATCACGTGCACTCTCAGCTGTCAACTGTGCAAAGCTAAGCTCTTTTAGTCATGCCCCACAAAGGAGACTCTGTGTTCCTCTCATTGTCAAAAGAGACTTTTGGTGTACCTGTTCCCATCTGAATTAAACTTGCCTGAGTAGATGACTGGAACTGTAGACATTATTCCAGATGAGTTTTCACAATGCTAATATATATATGTATATTACCATTTAATACCATATATGTATATGGTATTAAAGTTCTGGAGGCTTCCTGGTGCATGCTCTAACATGCTTTGTTCGTAGCAGCATTACAATGATTGCTCCTATTTAACCTTTCAAGACAGGTACACTTCAGTTTGTCTCTATCCAGCTGTTGAATGCTCATGTTTTAGACAAAATTATAGCCTATAAGTATATAGTTTAGGGTTTAAACTAATTCATTAAAATAAATTTATTAAATTAATTTGATTTCTCATGCTTAACTCATTGGTGTTATCCAGTCCTTCCTGTGAGATATTCTGGTGCTCCTCTTAGGGAGTGAGCCCAGTAAGTTGGTGTCATCACCAAGGTGTCTGGCTTAGTTTGCACATACTGAGGTTGTTTACCTGAGTTTCAGTAAATTGTTTCATGGAAAAAGTGTTACTTCTCTTTGCACCAAGGTCTTAAAATTCCTTGTTGTCCTCAATGCTGCCTGAGATGTCATGAAGAGAGGGCACAGCAGACTCTTCCCTACTCTCAGCTCTGTTAGCTGACATTTGAGTGGCCCAATGTGACAAAGAGAAACAGAAAGTGGATGCAAAGGGTGCAACAGAGAGTTTGAGGCCTACAAACTAAGTCTTAAAAGAATTCACTAAGAAAATGAGATCCTTCCCACATCTGCCTTGTTTATTCCTAGGCCAGCGTCTCACAGAGATGGCACAAGATAGGTCAGTGTTACTCCATAAGACTCCCAGATTTCATGGCCATAATGACAGTGATAGATCTTTTTGATTCAATGTTGTTGAGATTACTTTTTTTTTAATTTGACAAAGAATTTATTTTTCTCACTTTGTCTTTTTTATTCTTATTTTAGCTAAAACTTAGCTTGAGAAAATATTCATCTGAGGGCAACATCTGTCAAAGTTTGTTAAATTGTGGCCCACTACAACAGAGATTATATTTCCTAAGTATTTGTGTAGCATTTGTACAGCCTGTCAGTCTCTTGTTGCAGACTTATGGGTGAAAATATATCAGTTTCATGCAGGAAGATAAGGTAACTATATGACCAAATTGTTAATACAGTACTAAGTGTGTTTAATTAAGGCTGTTTCTGTCATGCTTGCAGCAATTACAGCTGTCTAGAACTTCAGATTCGCAGTAGAGAATGTGATTAGACCAAGCAGACGAGGTTAATGTTTGGTGGTTTGGCTACAACAACATCACCTTTAGAGCTAAGCCTACTTATATTTCAGTCTCCCTCTGCTTAGAGTAACCCCTGCTTTTCATACTTGTTTTATTGATAGAGTACATAGTTCTTGAAAGATGCTCAGTTGAAGCTGAGCTGCTCAGGTGCTGCTTCAGGGTCTTCTCCAGCTGGCTTGAGAGGTTGATAATGCTTGGAATAATTCTTAAGGCTTTGTTTCGTTTTTGTCCCTGCTACAGTTTATAAACCTTTCTTATTCTCTGCTTCCCTGTCCTATCTCCTTTTTAAAAAAACTGTCTTTTTGCTACCTTTTTCCTCTGGTCTCTTTGAAGGGTGTGAACAGTCCCTTTTCAGTGGTGATATTCAAGGGACATAAAAGGTTAATACAAAACTTGGGCAAATAATGATTTGTTTCCAACAGTGCTACTAGCTGAATTTGCTTTCAGCTGCATTGTGTGCTGAAAACTGATGACTTACAATTGGCTAAAGCTGATGCGAAGCGGGAGCAGCTGTGGTATAGTTGGATGGCAGAAGCTTGCAGAAACAACTGGTTTTGTTAAAGCTGGAAGAGCATGTAATTTTCTCCTCTTCTCGTGTAAGTAGGTGCTCTGAAGGTTTTCTTGTGTTGTTGGATACCTGCTGTGAAGCAGCAAGATTTCAAGACCAAAGTTGTTCGCACGTATGTAAACTAACATAGTGAAATGTTTAAATAATTTATTTGGTAGTGCTTACGTATTAGTGAGGATTCTCTTTCTTTTTCTGTGGACTTAGTGCTTCTGGAAAAGTTGCTGGATTAACAGCCCTGGAGTAGTCCATTTATCCAGACAGCAGGTGCTGCCTAGCATTGCCTTGGCTTCTCTGCCAGTCTAGATCCCCGTGAGAGGATGATGGGGTCCATTTCAGTGTTTGTTCACCCCACCACCATCCTGTGGAGGTCTGAGAAGTTATGCTTTCCTGAAAGCTGTGATAATTTTATGTTGCAGACTGTCGATCATTTGAAATTTAACCAAGTACAAATTAATCTCATGACAGTGAACCTAATTTATGAGGGCACTCTCTGGGAGGGCTGGATGGCATTTGCTGTGCTAAGGCAACTGTGTCTCTATGGCTAGTGATTCTGGAGAGAAACCAGCTGCTGCACTCTTGACTATATTCCTAACCAGCTTCTTTTTCTACTCTGCTGCTATTGGGATCAATGTAGTTCTACCAGTTAAGATTTTCTTCTGGGAAAATGTGTTTTTATATTACTACCTAGAGTCTTCTCTATGCTACCAATGTTACAGCTGCTTCCCCTGGAGCTGCAGCACATACGTCAGTGTGTTGCCATAAATGCTGAGCACTTCGTTGTTTCCTTAATCTGTGCTGACTCCATAGTTTCTGGCTATTATCAGAAAAAATGCTCACCTCGGTAGCAATTGCATATGGTCACTAGATTTCGTGTTCTTGCCTGCATCATCATGTGAACTTGCATTAGAACTGACTAGATCTTCCCTGCAAAGAGAAGAGAAAACAAAGGAGAAGGAAGATTGTAAGTAGCTCTTCTTATCAGCAAAAGAGAGGATTTGTTTTTACAGACTAAGCTTCTAGTGCTGAATGACATAAAGGAGATAATAGAACTGCTAAGTGTTTGAGGAGGGTTGTGGGGACAAAGTATGCTCTCCATGGAGGATAGAGAAGACAAAACAAAGCAAAACCAATGCAATTATGGAAAGAAAAATATGCACCTCCAAGAGGAAGCTTAGCAGAGAAAATGGGCAGCAGGCAGCAAAATTATGGTGTCTAAATTAAGGAAGCCAAGGCCAAGAGAGGAGGCTGGTAAAGATCATCCTCCAAGTCATAGAGCTAAGATCTGTAAGCAACAGATGAGAAGTTTAAAAAAGCAAGGGGCCACATTTTCCTTACCTTCATCCCAAAGATTTTGCCATAATTGCACTGCTTGGAAGAATTCACAGAATCATAGAACGGTTTTGGGTTGAAAGGGACCTTACCGGTCATTGAGTTCCAACCTCTCTGCCGCAGGAAGGGACACCTTCCACTATACCAGGTTACTCAAAGCCCCATCTAAGTTGGCCTTGAACACTTCTAGGGATGGGACAGCCACAACTTCTCTGGGCAATCTGTTCCAGTGCCTCGTGAGATTAGATGAACAGACTGAAATAGAGGTGGCAGAAAATCTGACCTTTGCTGTTGGTTAAGTACCCAAGGGGATACCCATGGAAAGAGAACCTCCCAAGAAAAGCTGTGATGAGATACCTTCATGTTCCCAACAAATCTGAGAACTTCATAAGAGTCGAGCAGTCCAACCCTCCTGCAATGGCCAGGGACATCTTGAACTAGATCAGGTTGCCCAGTACCACATCCAGCCTGGCTTTGAATGTCTCCAGGGGTGGCACATCAACCACCTCTCTGGGCAACCTGTATCCTTTCTTCTTGCAGTGGGTTTTGCAGTATTTACCATCTGAGTTTCTCTGTCCCGGACTATACAAAGGAGGGCTGCTTCAAAACAGAACAGTCGACTTGTTATTAGTAGTTTGTTTGTTTGTCCTCAGGCTTATTTATAAAAACAGCCCCAGGCAGGGAATTCTGCCAGCAGCCCAACCACTAAACAATTACAGATCTTTTCTTGGAGCAGTGTGCTCATGTCTATGTGATAATTCAGCAGCAAACCACAGCCCCTCCTCACGTGTGTATGAAAGTAGCCATGTTTATGTGCAGCACTTTTCATTTTTATTTTACTTTAAATAAAAACACAGTCTCAGAAAGTATCCATGTTAAATTTTGTATTTTTAGATGCATTAACTTACGGGGGTCACTGTCAATTTAGTGAAACCAGGCCCAGTAAGATACACAGAACTCAAAAGGAAGTCAAAATGGTCAAATAAATATTAATCAAAAACTATACGTAGGCTGCAGACTCAGTCGAGGAATTCAGGAGACTGGCCCTCACAGAGGGCCAGGTTTGTCAGCTCCCTCTGCTAAGGTTTAAGCAAAAAACCAAAATGAACCACTTCTGTGAGAGAGAAAATTCATGTATTTTGAAAGGCCACAGTAATATCTGGGTTTATTGGTGGTATGATACTAAAAAGCTTTCAACTCCTGACTGCAGTAGATGGTTGATTGGTTTTGCATGGTTAGTGTTGCAATGCAGATGAGATGCACTCTTTCATTTGGGCATGTAGAATGATGGGGACCAAATGAGTCCCCTGGTGGCAAAAATATGCTGGAAGTAATAGGAGGCTTTATCTGGCTTCTGTGTTTGTTTAGACTGCTGTAACAGCATAGCAAGAGGATTTTGTGAGAAGAGCGTGTTAGAAAACAGCCAGTAAACAAGTCTAGCAAATCTTATGAAAAGTGGGAAATAAGATTCACAGAAGGGACTCTGTGGGGGAGCCCTCTCCAATGGAGACTGAAAACTTTGCACAAGGCTGGATCTCTTCTTGGTGCAAAGTACAAAAGTCATAAACCAGAACATCTCTGCTTGGAGAATGCATATTTCTGAGCCAGATTGGTTGTATTTCAAGGGTTTGAAAGGTTCTTTTGGAACTTGAAAATATGTGTCTGTGTTTGCTAGATGTGACGCAAGGTTTTGACGTTTTTGCATTTGATTTATAACTTAAGCCTTAAGGAAGACCTAGAACTTGGGATTTAAGTCCAAATCACTTAGAACTTGTTAGATCTTCAGATATTTGTTATTATTTTTTTTTTCCCTGTTATTTTATTATTATTTTGATTTATTCTTCCTTGGAGGAAAAATGAAGCAAACCTTCCTGGCTGCCACGGAGAGGTGTGGCAGGGACAGTCTATCCCTCAGATAATTTAGGCCCTCGTTATATAAATATACTCTTGAAACATTTAATCCCTCCACTGATGTCTGAAGATTTAGGCAAATGCTGAAGTAGCTTAAAAATCAGATACTATGCATAGGACTAGAGTTGGAAACTCAGAAACCCCATCTCATTTTCCTGTGTACACATATTTCTGGAAAACATGCTCAGTTACAGGTAAGACAGAGGCAGAGTCACTGAATCTCCAGCGAACGCAGCACATTGTACAGCAAATTGGAGGGATTTGGAACATGGATAGTGGAAGCCCACAGCATTGTCTGCTGCTCCTCCTACCCAGCAGCCTGGTAGTGTGAATGAGAAAGATTGTATTTTAGGATGCATACTCTGTCCCTGTTCACTCTTCAGGTTAATGGAAAAAAATGAAGGATGTCAAATTTTGGATGCCATCACTCAAAAATGAAGTCATGCAGTATTGGAAAGTATATGCATGTCTTGAACTAGAAGGTGAGGGAGTTAGAAGGAATTTGTATAGCACTTGTATAGGCTTTTTTCTTTCCACTTGTTTACTTCATCATGTACAAGCTAGTATATAATATCGGACTAAGTGACCTTTTCTTCCTCCTCCCCCACCCCTCTTTTCCTTTTCTTCCTAAGAATTTAAAAATGAGGAGCTGAACAGAAACACAGCTCTCAGTTCCTCCTTTTTGCACAGAGCCCTTGTTGGATTGCCCTGATCTCCCTTCCCTACAGATTATTCAGCCACTCATCTTTAATATAAAGGGTTAAGATCTGATGTTGAAACCAGTGTCCTGTTTGCCATCGTTGCAGAACTGTAGTATGGAAATTCCCATCTGCAGCAAGATTAACAAAAAAAAAAAAAAAAAAAGAAAGAAAAAGATATAAATCCCTGCTGATTTTGTGAACCTTTAGATCCAAATAAAGCAATAGTGGCTGAATCAAGCTTGTTAATTCTGATTAGCACATACAGTGTGTTCAGCCAAAGAGGACCAAGCTAATAGCCCCCCGTCCTCTGAAGAAATTCGCTTGCTCTGCTACCACAGCCAGTGAAAGTTTTTCAGTTTCAGCACAGGAACCGCAGTTTTACTTGCATAAGTACCTATACCGCTCAACTCTGATAATCTTTGAATTGAGGTCTTCTGAAGTGCAGTACTGCTTCCCCTTCTCCAGGGAGACATGCTCAAGGCAAACAAATATTGCCTCTGTAACTGTTGCTAGTAGTGTGTAAATTTTTCTTGTTACTTGGCCCTTTCATCTGTTTGGGCAATGACAAGTACAAGGATGTCAGCACTGCTGCAGAGTAGCTTTCTGAGTGCAAGATATCTGTGACAGATTTAAGTCTATGATTTGATGACTTCAGGAAGGAAAAAAAGATCTGTGGATCCTACAGGCCTTTTGAAGAAACTGGACAGTTGCTTGGCTTCTCCAAAAGCAAGACCAGTGCTGTCTCTATTTCGCACGCTGTGTGTCACACATTTCCAGGATCACAAGGGGTGTAATGTCACATAGAATTTGTTAGATTTTTCCATATAAGCTCTGAGCAGGCACTAAGAAAGCACCCACAGCTGCCTTGCTTGCTCCTCCCAGACCAGCACTGTAACATAGTGTCACACAGCGCTCTTGTGGAGCTCAGAAGAGTAAACTGCATGTATTTAAAACACTAAAGACTTAAAAACTTGTATTTAAGACTCTGGTAATTTGTATCAACCCCAGAATTTAAATTACTGTTGCTGTGTTAAATTCCTGACAGTAGCAGATTACAAAAAACAAACTTCATGACAAAATGCACAGCTGGGAAGAGATTTGTTCTCAAGTTGATGCTTTTCAGTTGTGTACAAGTCAAGATTTGTCTCTGGGCCAGTCCAGGGAGGAGCACTTGATATGTTTGTGAAATGATATTGCTCATCTGTGTGCAGCTGAGAGGCAGATCCTGTTGTGTGCTGTGCATTCAGCGCTCACTTGAGCATGCTTGGACACTGACTAATGAGCTTGGCCATCCCAGCATCTTCAGGCTGTGATAAGTGACTGCGGAGTTTTTTTTCATGTGAACAAGATTGAGGGTGTTCCACTTCCTCCAACTTTGTTTTTAAGATCAGTTATAATAATTTTCTCTTGCCTTTGTAAACCCCAACTCAAAGTTCTGCATGAGCAATAATAATCAGGGATAATAATTCAACACTACAGTGAACTGTGTTTGCAGAGGCCTTTACAAGCATTACACAGTTAACTGTTGCAACACTTTTGCTGTACATAAGCATTACAATTAGTTTGTGGCTGTGGAAACCCCTTGCTGAAGTGCAGACCTGTATTGAAAGTACAAGTGAAACAAATGGTGGCATTGGCATGGATTCAAGCAATGCCTTTTTCCAGAATAAGGCAGGATACCTTGGGTTTACCTGGCAATGGAGAGTATGTGATAATACGTAACCTCTGTACTTGCTGGGAAGAGGAAGCATCCCCAGAGAGCATCTGAGGGGCTGCATCAGGCATGTTTTTAACTCTGCATTGACAGCTGCAGATGATCTCTGGTTGAATAGCACAGAAGGTGATGGGTTCTCCCTGTTGCTGTGTTGGTTACATGTAGAGGTGTTGGCCTTCTGCTCACCAGCTCACTGCTGCAGAGCACTGGAACAGTCAAGCGGAATTTGTTCAGGGGAATGAGGAAACACTGTAAGAATCAGGATTGGAATTTGTTTTTAATCTGACTGCCTTTGGGTTGCCAGAATTCACATGAAACATTATCAGTGGCACAGGGAACTCTTCAGTGATTGCTTGTAGGCTGTTTTAATCAGCCATGGTGTTGTTCTCCTTGTACTGTCCTTGTGATAGAAGAGGGTGGAAATTAAAAAGGTGCATGTAGATACACAGATGAAATACTGATGTCATTAGTATTTTCACCTTAGTGCTTACCTGGGACTCACAGGCAGTGCCCTTGTCTCGGGGTGCTTTTCTAAAGCTACTGTGCCTGGACAACACCCTAGCGCTATTGTTGAAGATGGAGCATGGTCTCTCCAGCTTCACCAGTGGTGGGAAAGGCAGTGAAATGGGAGCAAGGCTTCTGTGCTCTTAGCTATTCCTTAAGCCATTGCTTGAAAAAAAATGGAAAAATCTGCTTCACAGCTCTATTTCCAGACAGTTCCATTGTTTTTGCTTGCACACACAGTCTTCCTAATTTGTATAGAAAGCAAAATCTACAGTGGAAGAGAAAATATCTTTAAAATGGGACAATACCCATACACCCCTCTGGGGGAGATCACAAAAGTTTTCCAGGCTTTATTGTTGAGAGATGCGCTTGTAACATACATCAGGGTCTGCATGCATGGGTTTGTGTGGTAAAACATGGGCACTCCAAGTTAGCAGTGAAACCCTGGCAGTGGTCGAGCCAGTGGGATTTTAGCCAGTGATTTTTTTAATCAGAGCCAGAATTTCACCCCAGGTCTATAATCTTGTGTAATCTGTCTTTGAAGTCATGTGGATTTTTAACCAGTGCCTTATATAATACCAAAACAATTCACCATCCACTCAATACTGTCTGTTTTCCTGCGTAACCAAAACTGAATGTTCCATGTGTGTTTTTCAAAAACTAAAATGATATCAAATTATTTTTATTTTCCTTTTCTTGAAGATGGGATATTTGTAGAGTTTATTTGATGGTGTGGGTATATTTTTCTTTTAAATCCTAGCTCTAGCCTAAGGGTTGAGGTTGAGACAGACTTATGCAGATCTCATCCAGCCTGAACTTGTGGTCCTGTTTTATATTTCAGAGAACTGCTTTTTAGACTCATCTGCTGGTTAAAAATCTGATAGGCTGCTGAAAATGCAGTTTGTCTCCTAAAAATGAACATAATTATTAATGACAATTCCAAATAAGAATTCTGAGTTTAGGTGCATATTTGAGTCCTTTTGGCTAGGCACTGCTGCTACTGAAACCTGAGGAAATTGCATCTTCAGCTTATGTGGCCCCAGAATTTTACTCTGTCATCAATTCAGTATCAGGGAATTTTTAGACTGTTAGATGTATTTTGAGCCTTAGGAGCAAAAGAGAAGGCGAGATGGACTCACCTTCAGTACTATAGTCAAATGCTTCCATGTCAGAGTGAATTAGAGGACTATCACCCAAGAACTTTGAGACCAGGACTCCTGTAGTGTATTGAAAATGCTTGTTTCTTTCAGATCACCAACTATATAAATCTTAGGAGGTTTTCAAGATAAGACTATCTAAAGCCCCATGTAACCTGGTTGGAGTTCACTGTTGACCCTGCTTTCAGCAGCAGGAGGGTCTAAAGACCTAGAAGTCCCTTCAACTTTGTATTGGTTTATGACTTTGAATCGTGCACAATCTCCTTGAATAAACATTAGTAGATCCTTGTTAAATACTGACTATAAGTTATCAGGTGATAATACATCAGATAATCTTTCTAGTGCAGATTGTTTTTAACTCTTTGTACACACGGAGGACTGGAAGCTGGATTTTTGCTTTACATTTAAATTACTCATCAGTTATTCTGCCCATAATTGATGGTTTTGAGGATTCAGTGCCAGTTACATTTGGAATTGGAGCTCACTGGTGAAAGGGACACAACAGGTCAAACACAAGTGCTTGAGGTTAATGAAGAAATTGCTGTATAACATTCCTTGGCCTCTGCAGAGATCAACCTATGTGGGAAGAACAGCCTTCGAGGGATTTTATGAATCTCTTTCTTGCTGCCTGCATTAATGTAAAATCCTGATTCCTCTTGTTGCTGGGCTCCATAGAGACATGCAATGAAAGAAAAATTTTACTCTAAGGAGTTTATATTATATATGGTCAAAACTGAGGAAGGGCTTCAACAGAAACCTAGGCAGGAGAAATTACTTGCTGAAAGTCAGAAAGCATGTCAGCAACAGACAGGACTTTTTATTCCATGTGCTGTTGACTTCATGATGAAGTCTTCCAGTATTTAGGAAGTGTAATCTACATCTGGTAAGATTTTATACTCCCCAACAGCAACATCTTAATTCAGGAGTAAAATCACTGTTGACCTGTAAATCAAAATACACATTTTGATTTACAAACAGTTAAGGAAAACTTTCAGTCTATATTAATTCACCTATGTTGTCAGTTCAATGACTTACCTTTTTCAGCCTTAGTTATACATTGCATAGAATTTTGCATTTTGTTAAAAATAGTCAGCTGGCAGTTCCTGTTCCTTGTGGCTTCTTCATTTGCATGATTTTTATCTTAATGATTTTTTTACCTTTCATTTCCTTTCCATTTTTCCCATCTTCAAAGAAAAATCTGTGCCTTTACAGATGAGTCAGGTTTGAATGAACTCGCAAGTGTCTGACTCAAGCTAAATTTGCTGCAGAACACATTTTTTTAAAGCTATGTGAGTTTGGTAAGGGTTAACTTTATGTTACTTAGAGTTGAATGTTCCAGCCTGGGAATTTTTTCAAGTGGCAGATTAAGAGGTTTATGAAGAAGTTTGTCCAAAGTATGTAGGATTTGCAATAGCAGGTGAAATAATTTGCCAGCTAAGTCTGGTAACCTGCCTCCTGCAGTTGTCAGTCTCTAATGCTGTGGTAAAAATTTGCTCTTTTCTCAGCCTCCCTTGTACAATCAGGTTACTTGTAGAATGCATTATAGGATAACTTGGATATCAGCTCTATATCCTCCACCTGTCTGATCTGTCAACACCCCAGGCCTTCCTCATCATCAACCTGAGGAATGTAAAGATGAACATATATAACAGTATAATCTCTTTGTCCAGTTCCTGAATTCCATGTGAACAGGAAGGTTTGGGGTTTTTTTTCCCCCATCCCTCTTTTATTTTGTTCTTCCAGAGAGAGTGCAGGCTGTAATCAGTCATGTGGCTTGCTTTCTGCATGGTGACTGTCAGCACTTGAAGGAAAACTTTGAATTGCCAAGCACTGCTGTAAATTGGACAGGTTGCTGCACGGCTGGTTGGGCATTGTACCATGCCCATGTCTCTCCAGCTAAAAGCAAAGAGAATAAAGAACCGTGTTGAAATGAAAGCTTTACATTTTTGGCCACTTCAAATTCTCTTTCCTAGCTTTTGCACTCATAATAAAACACTTTTAAAGATAGTGTTTACTGCTTTGACACTAATCAGGCCAGTGCTTCTGCACCTTGAAACTCCAAAACTTGCTCAATTATTAAATGTCATACCATGTCAGGGTCATATTTCACCCTTGCTTGCCCTCTCAGCACCTATTTATTATATAAATATTACCACAGCAAGCCCACCTGGTGGAACAGAGCTTTCATCAGTGTTACCCAGGCAGCACACGAAACAAAACCGCTAAGCAGAGAAGCAAACAAGGACAATAGTGTGACTTGGTGTAACAGTACATTGACAACCAGTTCACCTCTCCCAACTCCAGCCTCCATCTTCTCATGGGTAATGGAGCTGGTTGCAGAAGGATGTGTTGTCTGAGGAACACTAATGAGTCAGGGCACTTTTTGCTCTTGAATCTGTGATTGGCGTTGTGGGCAGTCTTTGTGCTGCATTCTCACTACAGTGAAATGGGAAATGTGTGTGTTTTGCAAGAATGCTGAGATGTAGCTAAAATGTTTGGTGAACAGCTTGGGTGGGATTTTAGCCTGGTTGGAGCATTTTGCAATGTAAACATGAATGAAAAAAAAGTACCTGATGAGAAAATGTACTTGATCTGTGTACTTTTTCTGGACCTCCTTCCTAAAAGCAAACCCTGGGTTTTGATGAAGGGAAGGTGCAGTTTCTGCCAAAATAAAGTCATGTTTCTGATGCCAAAGCATAGGCAATTATGCACACAAGAGAACTCGAGAGACAAAAAGGTTGCCACATACAGGACCTTGCTCATTCACTCTGGGAGCAGAGGGCTGGCTAAAACCCACTATCCACCAATCTCGGTTAAAGGTCTGAGTGCACAGGGAAAATGTAATTGATGTTGAAAGAGCAAACAAGAATGGATATCGGTATCTACATATTTGTTCATGTGTGTCTGGGGTTATTTTCTATTCAAATTATGAACTTTGTTGAAAGCTATAGACTTTGCATAGAATTGTTTGTGGAAAGTTGTTCTCTAGCATGAATGATTTGAATACATAAGCACTGAATAAAAGGGAAAAATGATTACAAGTGTTGTGACTGTGAGAATATGTTGGAGTCTATAGTATGTGAGAGGGTTATTAGAGCCACTTAGGACCAGGACTATCCAAATACATATTTTTCTTTCATTTTTTTTTTTCATATTTTAAGTTTGTGATGTGTGGTGAAGGGAGGTCTAATGCTATGAAAGCTATATTTAGTTCTGCATTGTCAAAGAGCTCATAATAATATTGTCTGTTGTGGGAAAAAGTAATTGAACCTGGAATGGATTCAGCCTTTATGAAATCAAAGCCAAGGTCCTGCGCCCTATCTCTGTGACACACCTGGCTTTCCAGTCTGGACCTTTGTAGAGGACTCAGTCCAGGCTCTTGCACTAAAGCAGGATAGGTGTAGCTAGATTGGATAGAGGTCACTGAGGGCCAGTAGGTCACACAGGGCCAGAGGGACTGACAAAAAGAGGGAACACATGCTTAAGCAGTACATGGTGCTCCTACAACCACCTCTTTCATCCTGATTCTGCACACAGACAGATATATGGGTTGGAGAACCGCCTCTACTGAATCCAGATGAGAGAATGGGATGATGCTGCGCCTCCCTCATCCAAGACCACCAATTCCATGAAAGTGGAGCGTGTAGGATGTTAGAAAACTCAGATACAGCTTCCCAGGCTAATGAAACTGAGCCTCCTCTAGCTAAGCTTATTTTGGTAGAAGTTCTTCCTAGTAGGGTATGCCATCTTCCAAAGCAGCGGGTTCTGCATCACCCCTTAGTACTGTCTTAAAATTTGTCATCATCTTGGAAAGAAATTATCCCTAGTGTGCAACCAAACTCTTACTTCCTGCAGATTAAGTTGATTTGGTTTTGTTCTTGGCTTAGTGACCAAGGAGACTTTTTTACCATTTACATGTTATTTCTTTTCTTCTCTTTCCTAGTCTTGAAACCACAATTTTATCAACATACAGTCCATATTTGCTTTATTTGATAATATTCCTCTTGTTCACTGGATTATTCCATTTTGGGGCACTGTGTTTTGAAGAATCTTTGGACAAATAAGATAGAGAAGTGAACTCACAAGAGTCATATGAAGTGGAAAGATTGGACATTTGTCCTGGTTTGCAGCAGTTTTGTGTCACTGACTCATCCTCAAGCAGTTATCCCTTTCAGCAGCCTGGCTAATGGCCAGCTGTTCCTTGCTTCACATTTAGGCATTTCCTTCCTCCTTTCTCTATCACTTTTTAGTTTATAGTGTTTTATTTCACAGATGAGGATCATTGCTCAGTTTGCAAGATCATACTGGTTACTCTTGCTGTCCCTAAGAAAGCTCATGCAGTCAAAATGAAATGATTTAATAATTATTATGAAGTAAACTTCTCTAGTCTGTTATCCAGGTAATAAATAAAAGCACTGCCTACAACCAGGCCAACAGTAATGTTGTGCTGGAGGCTTCCAACTTCAGTGGCAAGCCATTGCTACTTACTAGTTCCCTTTTTGAGGGCCTTTTGAGAGGGGGCACTCTTATAGTGATTTTTAGCTGCACCTTATTTCTCTAATTTGGTTATGAGAATGTCCCATGTGGCAACGCAAGAAGCTTACCAGAATTCAATGCAAAATGTATCTGCTGTCTTCTTAACTCAAAAGCTGTTTACTGCTTCACATTAATTTAAATTAGGGTTTGATTTATTATTAACCTACCCATGTAAGTTGTTTATCTTAATCTCATCTGAGTAGGCGCAGTAATTCACTGATCCCCCGAATTATAGAATAGGGTTATGCCTCCTGCTCTGTAATTCCCTCACTTGGATGATAGAAAGTACCCGAGAGAAAAAAAAATCTCCAATGCAGTCAGAATATATATATATATATATATATCTATCTCAATACATGTTTGTGGAGACTTTGGTTAACTGCAGGTACACAGGTTGAGTTAAAAAAAAAAGAGTCAAAAACTTGCTCTGCAGACCTAGTTTGTCACATAGGTTACTTGAGTGGGTAGAAAATACTTCTCTTGCTGGTGGAGAGCAGAGTGTATTTCCTTTGGCAACAGAAATATTTGAGAAGCTTCTGCATACATTTTTTTTTTCCTCTGTCTTTGCTTAAAAATGGTTGAGGTTTGTATTATTGCCAATCTAAGACTGTTCTATCATGTAACACATTATGCATCTCCAGTAATATTCCCTGATTTATGTCTCCTCTAGCATTTCACAGCATCTGTGTGCAAACCATGTTTTCTTGACTAGCTTTGCTTTTTTATTCTTGTGCTATTATGTTTTGCCATGTATAAGCTTTCACTGTGTCCAGGTAAACAGAATATAAGGGTCTTGGAAAAACAGCCTTGTCATCTGATTTGTGCCTTGGAGTGTCTGAGATGTGGAAGCAAACCTGGAGAGAGGCTCTGGTGAGCAGTGAGGAGGCAAGGAGGGGTTTGTGGAGCCAAAATGTCACCACGTAGTCCTTCCCTGGGTTGAGTCTAGCTATTTTTGGTAAAAAAAAGAAAGCCCCAAACACAATGCTTGGCTGTTAGCTTGAACATTAGTTTAACTGTATATGTTTGTGTATGTGAGATAGGAATGGCTGAGCTATTCTGCCTCTGAAAGTGTAGTCCTGCTTGAGAAGAAAATTGCCGTTTCCAAAATCTCCTGGTATGTTTTTGCCAGGTTGAACAAAGAAATAAGGAAGATGTGTACATCTTCATCCCCCTGGGCAGTTCTCAGCCTTCACTGAATTATGAGCTTTCCTTACTGTTTTTTTGAAGTCCTTAATTCCCTAACAGTCCCTAATCCTCACCTTCCCAATTATCCAGGTGTAACCATTTTTACTCACAGAGGCAGCTCTGTTAGTGATGTTAAACCTGGAAAATATACATTTCCCTAAGAAAAATCACTGCAGAAAGAAGAACACAAGTAAAGTGTTGCTGGGAAAGCAGCATCAGTGTAGGCAGTAAGGAAGTCATTGAAGTGGAACAATGCGGTAAACCCGACGTTGATTGGACTTAAAGCTCTAATCTCTTTTCCTTGCACATGAGTCTCATATTTGTTGTTAACTTTAATGAGACTTATATGCCAAGCCTGCAAGGAGAATCGGTCCCTAATTCATCTCACAGCTGAACGGTTCCATTGGAAAGTATTCCCATGTCTTTCTGTTGAAATTTTGGTTGACAGTATTGACACAGGCACAGAATTTGCAATGAGGGATTTGCCTCAGATCTGGTAGCTGTGGTGAGAAACAGTGCCTGGGTAGATCGAGACATGTGCCGACTAGTGCGCGACTAAAGCTCCTTAGCTCCTGTGCTCTTCTGCACTGACTGGGTAAATGATTTTCTCTGTTTTTCTTTCCTCAGTTTCTAAAAAGAGGGATAATTTCTCTTTGTCTCCTTCATAGATCTATCATGAGCCTGTTTGTAGAACTTCTTGGCAACTCAAGTTTTATCTGGCTGTTATTGTAAACCTCACTCCTAATCAGCATTACTCTGAACTTTGATGTTAACTTTGGCCTACAAATATCTCATGTGATTCCAAAAAAGCGAATGCCAGGTGAGCAGCTTCACCAAATTTTAACAGTGGCTTAATGAGTACACTTACAGTAATGATCTTATAAACCCAGAATAATTGAACAACAACCCACAAATCAATCACAGTCTGCAAAACCTTACTTTGTGGCCACTTTCTGCTGTCACCTTCATAAGATTTTTAATTTATTGCTCTTCATTTTCATGTTAATTTGCCCTGCGTTCTGCAAAAGCTACTTCAGCCTGCTGGCAGCTCAGGAATGGAAGCAGACCTGTTGCTGCTTGGCAGCAGGTGAATGGCTTGTTGCTTGAAGTCGCCCAGATTCAGGTTTCCCTGGCAGCTAGCAGGTCAGCCAGGCCTCTTTGCTGCAGAGCTTTTCGGGGGGAAATTCCGAACTTATTTTCAAACTTCTGAATAGCATTTTGGCTTTGGAATTTCTTTCTGCTCTCAGCACCGTGGGGCTTTGCCTGCTGGGCTGCCTTGCCTCCATAATTTAGACTTTTTTGGCATTATTTTAGGAGCTGCTCAAAATCCTTAGAACCATGCAGGACATGCAACGAAGAGATCAAAATAACCATTTTAAGGTGTCAAAGTACTTGATGAAAGCAGAATATTTTTCCTGGAGTCATTCTTAGTTGCTATAATGGATTTAAATATTCCTTTAGTTTTATGTCACATGTATTTGTGGTCAAAATATTAACGGAATTCAGTAGCAAAACATGACTTGTGAAAATTGCTGTTGTTGGCAATATAATGCAGGTTCTGGACTGTTAGCATTAATATATGATATTTGTTAATGAACAGTTCTTGAGAGTCATCCGTCATTGGGAGGTCTGCTGTGGGTTGTTCTGGGCTGCTTTGGCTCTTTCACTAGCAAAGCTTAACGGCCTTATTATTTGGAATAACATTAAATTGCATTCTCTAAACTAACTCTGCACTTTTTCAACTGCAACTGCAATTACTGTGAGTTGAGTGGCTGATAGCTTTTTGGCATTAAAAAAAGACTTTATTTTTCACTAATTACAATACTCTGATATCTCCTAAATGAAACATTGAATTACAGCTGGACCTTAAATCACGTTTTTCTTTTGCTGTGCTCTTGCTACATTCCTACTTAGAAAAATCAAATAAATTCTTAATTATCATGTCCTTTCTTAGATCTACAAGAAACCTTTTTAGTCAGTGGTGTAAATCTCAGTTGTTTGACCTCTGTCCAGAAGTGATGCCTATAAAGCATTATGTGGCGCCTGAAATGTTTCTCTCAGCTTGGATTGTTTTGTGGATTTGAATGATAAGGTTGGGGCTCTGCCTTGTTTTTCTCACATACAATTGTTCTGGGATGTTTGGCTTAAACAGCCATTAAGAGGTATGGAAACTCTAAGAGAATTTCTGTGCCTGGGATGCATGTATGTATTGGACCAAATGATACCTGGAGTTATTTCTGGATGGTGTTACTCTGTTGGTTTACATCAGAATAATTGGTGATGGGGATATGTGTTTGTGAGGATCGATTCAACTGGTTGGATTAGTTTTTCATCAGGATAGAGAAGGAACCCCTAGAATCACTGGGAGATGTCCTAGAGCTACTTTAGTACTCCCTGGAGTCCACAAGAAGACTCCAAAGGCAGGAGCACCTGGGATGCCACCCACAAAGCCTGACATATGGCCATCATGGGAACCGTGCAGTTTTATTGTGCTGTTGGAAGGCACTATCTGGAGTTGAGTCCAGCTTACATAGCTGATGACTCCTTGAGCTTTTGTTGGACCAGTTGGATATGAAGACTTCTAGCATTCCTTTCAGCTTATCTGTAGGTTGGTCTAAGAGATGGGCTGGGGTCATGTGCTTGTTTGGGAATGCCTCTATGTGGACTCCCATTGGTATGTTGGGCAAGGCTGCAGTTATCTTCAAAGCTTTACCTTTGATAGATCTGTGTCTGGGGAGCAGCACACTTCAGTTGATCCTGTTCTCTCCTCACATCCCTCTAAGAAGCAGGTGTGTGAGCTTGAGGTTTTAGCAGACGTGATGATGGGAGAGACTGAGATTAAGCAGGATAATCCCAATTTTCAGCCCCTGAAGGGCAAAGCACAAAATTTATTTCGTAGGCTTGAACTACGCTGGAAAAAAGCTGAGACTGAGAAAAGATGTAACCATGTTGGAATGTGTGCATTTTAGATATGTTTAGAATAAATTGTATCCTATATGTGAAACTGGAGTGTGAGCCACTCCCCAAGAGATGGGGAACTGACAACTAATGAGGATGAAAGTGAAAGACTTTGCATTTTGTATGTGTGTTAGTTGGCAGAACAAAATGATGAAAAGAAAGGACAGAAAAAAGAGGAAACAACAGAAATTATAAAGAGAAATGTGGGCAGATATGTTATTGCCAAATTTAGCCAGCTGAATTGATAACAGTGTATCAATAGATAAGCTAAATAAAATGAAGTAGTCCCTACAGACCCTACATGATCAGTGCTCATTGTGTGAGCATGATGTGTCTGATCATGTGAAGAAGCACACAGACATGTGCCACTTAGCGTGATGGTGCTGCCTGTATGTTTGTCAGATGACAGGAGATGAACTGGGACAGATTGCCTTTTAGTAGCTCTGTGAAGATCTGCACAGCCCATCCCTGCTGAAAAGATACAGCGTTCCCTTGAAGAGGGAAAATTTGAGCTCCTGTTCATAGTTCACAATTCTCATAGGCTCTTAGGTGTTGGTTTTCTGAAATAAACTGGTGACCAATAAATCATCTGCACCTTTTTGTTTCAGCTAGCTGACAGTTGATTTCCTTCCTCTTTCTCTTTGAAGAGCTGAACTTTTCTTTTGTAGTTGTTTGTTGAACTGTTGGCCCAAGGTCTAGTAGCGTTCTCAAACCTTTGCAGCTCTGTGGTTACAGATCATATTATAAGACCTCAGGAGCTGCGAACTCAAGCCAGAAAGTAAACAGCTCTAACAGCAGTACAAAGAGCAGGTTTTCTTTATTCCTTTGAACACAGATTTGTGATTGCCAAATATCCACATCAGGTTTGGGGCCTGAATTGCTTGATCTTATGTTTGAAATTTCAAACAAAAATTGTTTGTGGTTAACAGTGCAAAACATGTTTCCAGTTGTTCTTTTCACTATCCTTTTTGCAGTGCTTTGAGCTTCCACTTAGGTCTTCACAAGTTACATAAAGAGGTTTCAGTGAGTTTGAATTCCTCAAGCACAGAGAAACAGGAGGCAGAGAAATCAGCCTAGACTGGCCTTGCTTCCAGTGGCAATCTTGTCTTGCTGTTGGCTCTCAGAATCAATTTGACCATATTTGTCTTTAGTGATTGAGAATACCAGCTCTGGAATTGCTATAGTTGGCAGAGGCACCTATCAGTAGAGAACATGCTGTATGCATGGTACTGTTTTATTGACTACTACAAATCAATGAGGATTTGAATGAACATCGTTAGATCTTTCTGACTATCCCAGTCCAAATTAATATATAAGGATTTTATATAAGCATACATAAGAAGCCTCGAAAGATTATTGGTAAGGTTGTGAAGTCAGCACATCAAAAGTTAGGAAATGTTTGGATACAAGTAGCTTGTCCAACTTAAATTCCTTTCTTTTCTACAGATGCGTATGCCCATGTGTAAGTCTGTAATATACCATTGGCTCCATGGCAAGGTATGCTGCCAGGCCTTCAGCTTCCTCATTGGCACATATACTGACATTGGGCTATCAGTTCTGTCCTCTCTTTGGAGGGGATATCTTTGTGATATTAATCACAAAGAATAATAATATATTTTAATCAAAAAATATTACAGACAAATTGATGAAGCATTCTCCTATAGAATGCAGGTCTTGTACAGGTGCTGTGGCATTTGTCAGCCCTGTGTCTTCTCCTCCTGCTTCAGATGGCAGTAAGGGTCTCTGTTTAGGCAACTGAGTGCCACCCTTCATACCCATTTACTATCCTGTAAGTTTAAACTGTAGGTCATACGTAAACACTCGTGGTGGGACACCTAAGATTTAGGTGTCTGCTGTCCATGATGTGAGATGACCTTGTATCTTTACTTCAAGACTAATCAATCCTGTTAATTTTTTTGGAGGTGGGTAATAGTGAACAAACTCTTTTGCCATTCCCAACAAAGCTCTCTCACTGCCATCCTATGCCTTCAGCCACTCATCACTCATGACTACTTCTTAATCCCAGTTTCCACTCGGATGTGTGAAATCAATTTCAATCCTCTTGCCCAGCAACTATTAGATTCTGTCCTCTACCTTTCAGTCACTTGCTCCTTTTGTGATATTTTCAGATGCCGTAGCTCATTTGCTAGCTAATCTTGCCAAATTCTCTCCCATAGTCCTTCTCTTCTTCTTTTGAGGATGTCTATTGTTCAGTCCCACTGCTGCCAGTGCTTGTCCACTATTTCCGTATAAAGTAGCTTTATTTAGATGCATTTTTGTAAGGAGAACAGAAATGTTTGCCCAGTGCAGTCTGCCCTGCCAAATCAAAACTCTTTAACTCAAGTCAAGGAGGAGCTAGAAGTCTCCTAATAAAATTCACCAGAAAATTGTTTCCTGTACAGAAATGATGTATTTTCTGCTATGTTTTTCAGAAGTGGCTTAAATATTTTGGCTGAAGTTTTTCCAGATAGTTCCTGTTTGGGGCAGATGCAGCTCTGGAAAATTTCTGCCCTTTTACATTACCGTTTGGCAAGGCTTAAAGGCAACTTGAAACAGGTTGTTAAAATAGGAATTGCCAAATAGTAGATTCAAATGCAGTCCATGTTTTGAGCATGTGGCTGTAGCTGAAGCCATCTATCAAGTTTATGGCTTTACAACTAGTTTTGTAAGGCATCAGAGCCGCTGACTTGCTGTTCAGCTCTCTGAGTAGCTGTCACAGGAACTGCCTCCAAGTGTTTTTTATAAGCTGAAGAAGTTTAGTAGTGGAGTAAGATTGCTATGGCCTGCTCAATATTGTCCTGTTATCTCCTTGATGATAAGAAGTTAATTTGGCCTGAGAGCTCAGTTTAAGCAGCAGAATGGTTGCAGTTACATCTGGAGGAATAAGCTGATCTGGTGGTTGCTTAGAACAACTAATTGAGTGCCTTAAGAAGATCCATGTGGAATGGCTTTCATTGCAGTGAGCGTATTGTTGTGGGTTTATATGTGTATGTGAGAGACGGAAACTTGGAGATGCATCCCTGAAGCGCTGCACTTGCTTTTTATTCAATGTGAATGGCTCCTGTTCTTTCTAAGAGGCTCTCATCTGTTAGCACTGGTGCTGGCCATCCACAAAAGTTTCATGCTGGAAGGATCTACAGAACACTTATTATATCCTATTCACAGAGACACACCAAAAGCCACTGCTGTACTGTGCTACAGGAAAGGAGCTGGAGTAATCAAGGGTGCTACCAGCTTTTAACTTCGAAATTTACTTTCATGTCAGGAAGAATTTGTTAGATAAATTTCCCAGGTGGCCCTGGGAAAGGGACCACACATGAAAAGATGAAAAAGAAGCAAACAAGGCACTTTCACATCAGGGCAGGAAGGAAGGAAGAAGAGGAAATCCCTCCTGTCCCAAACCCCTCCTTTCGTTTTAGTCTTGAGTGTGTGAATCATCTCTTCTTCTCTGTGATCCAATGTTCATTCCATGCAGGAGCATAACATTTGTCTTTCAGTCTTTGAGCATTAAACTGTAGCACTAAACCAGATAAACCTATTTACTTTTGTAAAATTGAAGTGAGAAATGGATTCAGGAAGAAGGTTAGCCATGTAAAAAATTAGTGGATGTTCACTTTTCCCTGGAAGGCTCTCAGTCACTCATGTGGGCAAGCTGTAACTTGGAAGACCACAGCTGAAATTCTCACAGGCAGATTAATTAAGAGATCTGGGGGGATACTGGCTGGGCTGGCTAGTCTACAGCCTGACACAATACCTGAATCATCACTGGCTGAAGTAGGTGTTGGATGTTTGTTTGGCCCTGGGGAAGAAAATTCCACCTTGGAAATGCACTAAAGTCTTTGTGGTGGTAGGAAAAAATAACAGACCTCCGTGATCCCATAGAATACATGACCGTATAGCACCATACTGCACTCCTGTTAGAATTTGCCCTGGATCACCCTTTGGACAGGACACCTGTTAGCAACAAATTTGCATAGGAGAAAAGGGAATAATAATAACTGCCAAAAATAAGCACAGTATTAAGCTTCATATTACATTGAAATATAATCCCAATCAGCAGTCACTTCCTTCCATGACCTTGAAATCTAGCATTTGAAATGGTGTTTTTCAGCCAGTTATAGGGGTTTAATTTTCTCCCCCCAGTTCCTTTCTGCTTCTCCCTTACCTGAGAAAATAAACCCAAATAGCCCCGTATCTACTGATACAGAGGTCTTGTCACTGTATTACACTGTCTACTGATACAGACGCATGAGATGTTGTTGCTGTGTTACACAAAAACGTGACTTCACAGTCTAGCTTCCAAAAGCAATGAAAGATTACGTTGCAAAGTTCATTTTAGAGATATTTTTCTTATTCCTTTCCCAGAAGTAGTACCTGCTGATAAATTTTTAGTGGAAATGTGTACTGAGAGTCCTAAGAGAGGTAATCAGGAACCTGATTCTAACACCAAGGAATTAATTCTGTAGGGAAAAACCTTTGGTAAAAAAAGCTTTAGCTGAGGTGGAAGAGAGTTTATAACATGTGCCTATGTTCTGTCAGAGTTTCAGCAGGAGGTCCCCCAGGATCTCCTGCAACTCGTTCAACACGCGTATTTCAGGAGTGTTAGAGTGGAAGGCTGAGGGACTGGGAAATTTGTTTTCAAAAGTTGCTTTGCAATCAGAAAGGGAGGCAGTGGTCCTGGAGAAACAAATATCTCAAGCTGTACGTGCGTGGAAATGTTTATTCTGTTCCAGGACATATATTATGCCACACTCCTAATGTTTTCACTTCAAGTGCTAGGAGGGGGCAGCCCAGGAGTACTTTTGAAGTTGTGATTCCTCCTTTGTTTTCCTTCCAAAATAGCCGACAACTTGTGCATTCACGGAAAACTATTGCTAATAGTCCATATATACAGTAATTAACATATTCTAAAGAAAACAAAATTCTCTTTTCAGAATATATTAATGAACTGTAGGGGTAGATTATCTTTGGCAGGAGCACTGCAGAGGTATCCAACAGCAAGGGGCAGGTTGAAAGACATCCTGGAGTGGTTTGCATAGCCCCCTGCTACTGGTTGTTTTTTGATGAAGATCCAAAGGTGCTCTTTGTCATATTTACTCCTGGTGTTGTGGCCAAATTACCCCCTCAGATTTTTGATGCTCCCTTATTTAATACCATATTATTATCTTTATTTCATAATAGCACTGAACAATACATGTTACTGTATAATGTTCTGCTAAAAACTAGTGCATCTGAATAGTGTATAGTCTAAAGAAGCAGCAAAGACCAACCAGGAGAGGGGAAATGAGAGGTGAGGAAAAAGATCCTATATACATGAACAGCTGCTAATGTTTTTTCGTTTTCATGATAAACACAAGTAAAGAAGAGTTGCCCTTACACCTTTTTCCTCAAAATTGAAACTCCTGTGTTTTGCAAAAGTAGCTGCACAGCCTGGTGTAGAAGTGTTTCTTCTTGATAGATCAGTGGAAGTAAATAAGACTTGCCAGACCAAAGCACACTTTTGGCCTGTGGACTAGAGAGGCTCCCCTTCCCACAAAGGGTCGAAGCAAATGATCTTTCAAGTTCCCTTCCAACTTCGGCTATTTTATGACTTAGAGAATGTTGGTTCAAACTGGTTAATCTTTTAAATTGATAGGACATAATTTAGTATTTGGATAGCAGCCTCATGGGCTGCCCTCGGTTGAGACTGGGACTCTGGGGGCATGTCCGGAAGCCCTGGTGTCTGTGGAAGGGGGCTTCAGTGTGAGGAAGCAAACAACTGATGCTTTGTTTGTGGATTGTAGCTGTTGTTGCTATTTCTTTTTTTTTTTTTTTTTTTTTTTTTTTTTGTGGGTTTTGGCCAATATTTTGTCAAATGTACAAAGTTTAAAAAAAAAAAAACAAAAACAAGCAAACAACCAAAGCTTTTTTCAAGTTTTATGAAAATGCTTGAAGTATGTTAAAAAAATAAGCAAACCTAACCAAGATTTGATTGAGAAGAGAGACCCTTCAGCCTTTGGGGCTTGCCAGAGTTAATTCAAGCAGTGGCTGGGAATAGAACCTGGATACCCTGCCAGCCTCAACCAGAAAGCCATCTTTCATCACTTAGAGTACAGATCTAAGCGAGAGTATGGGCCATGGGAGGTGGGAAGACCTAAAAATATTCACATGCAGCACCAGATTTTATATATGTATCTGTATCTATATCTCTCTATATGTGTATATTTTTAGATAACTATATATAATCACACAGTATTAATCCTATTGATCAGGATCAAGGTATGAGTAAGGTGAGTTCAGTGACAGTTTACAGCCTTTCCTTTGTAGGGTGTAAATAAAGGTTACAGTTTTTAAAAGACTTCTCCTTTTAAATGATTTCATGACCCTTTTAAGTAAACCCCCTCATTTTATACATATGCTGTAGTGATTGCTTTGTGTACAGTGCTTTCTTACCTTAAAAAACCCCTCACAAACCAAACAAAACCCCCAAACAAAACCAGAATACTAAAGAAATGGGCTTAAGCTTTTCTTCTGCAATATTAATTTGTTTTTAAAAATGTGATCGGTTGCTTATTTGTTGGGTTCTTTAAAATCAAATCAGATTTTCTTCAGGCAAATTTTCTTTCTGGGATGTATTTAAAGTGCTGTTGCCTGTGGTCAGAGCCTCTGAGAGCACACTTTTATTTGTGGTGTGGTATTATTTTGAAGTATTATTGACATAGCAAAATTAGGAAGAAGAACCTAAACTCTGAGTGTGCCCTTATTTGTTGTTTGTTTGGTTTAGTTTCATTATAATTTTTTGCAAATAAGTTCCTCTGGTGGAAATTAAATGTTTAATCTTTAAATAACTGCACTCTCACAGGGTACATCCTATATCTGGAGTTGCTATTTGCAAGCTTCTGCCTGTTGAATAAACACTGAACTTCTGTCATAAAAGGCATCTATTTCAGAGCTCATTACCACATGGCTTCCACTGGGCTAGTGAATGTCAAAATAAGCCAGGGGGACTTTGCCTCCAAGCACCTTGCATCCTTCTGGGGAGGAAACGTGGCTCTGATGAGAGGCTCTGAACTCCAACATCGGTGGAGGGGAGCCCCGACCACCAGCCTTTTCCTGCATGGGTGCTCTGCCGGCAGCCTCAGCTCGTGCTGGAGCATCCTTCTCTGAGAGCTGGGCAACCCACAGGTATGGTGGCAGTAGATGAAACAGCTTGGCTCTCAGATAAATCGTCTGTACTCCAAACCTCCCTGCAATCATCTGTAGTTACAAAGTCCGACTGCTCTTGCCAATAGGTTCTAGCATGATACTGTGGATGTAGCTATTCCTAAAATGTTTGTGCCAGTCTGCAAATGCTCATGTTGCTTGTACCCATTATGTTCAGCCCCCAGCTGCTGTATGTCTCTAAATGAAAATGTGTGGATAAACTACTTTATTTTCACTAAGCTGACAAACACATTTACCACATTCATTATGGTGAATTTGTGACTCTTTGTTGCTTTTCTGCGTTGCAATATATTTATTTAGAAGTATTTATCTTCTGGCAATGGTGACCTACTTGAAACGCTGTGGGGTGCTGCTGTCTCCATTTCTCTTTTCAGTAGCCAGTTGATACCAGCAGAGATCTTTGTGCTTCAGCTTCTGAACCTTTGATGACATTTTAACTGCTCTTTACTGTATGCAGGTAGCCACTTTATCCTTTTCTGTGTGGGCTCTTGCTTCAATACAGAGTTAATGGTTACTATTTATTGCATACTTTAAACCTGCATGCAGCAAAGTTGCTACGTGCGCACAGTGCCTTAGAGAACCCAGAATCCCCAACACGAGGAACATACTGTCCCTAACCAGGCTGTGCAAAAGTGTGAGTACGTGGGTAATTTACATGTATCCTGGAGTCATGGGGACAACTTAGATGAAATAACTCAGTGTCCAGCATGACTGAGTTCTAAGATGGGTGACAAATAGTCATAGATTCAGAGAAAATAAAACGTGCTGTGCAATATGTAAGAGCATCTTAATTCCAGGATGGCTCTGCTGTGATGTTATTGTAGCAGGATGTTTTCTTTTGGGTAAATAATTAGAACTCTTTAGAGCTGCAGATGTGCTGTAGCATTATATGTGCTCAGCCACAAACTCCAAACCCGGCTTAAAATATTATAGACTTCAGGTGTGACTGGTTTTATGTGAAGCTAATTACCATCACCTTTTTCCTCCTTACTGCCTCATTATTCCACCCCATTCACACAGCTCTTTTGGCACCGACTCCCATCCCAATTGCTGCTTCAGTCCCCAGGAGTGCATGTTGCTGAGTGAGGGAGCATGAAGTAGCCTGAAGGCAAAGGTATCCAGGAGGCAGCAGCAGAGTGAAGGCATCTCCATTCATCCATGTTATTGTTGCCATGTCATCATGGAAGTGCTGGTCCTTCACTGGTCACTCTAGGATTAGTGAAGCTGAAGTCATATTGCAGAGTACACATTTTCTTAGATCTCCATAACCATACCCTAGATCTTGGGTTTGCACACAGATATACGAGAATTTTATGCTGAAGCACTTGGTTGGAGGGCTTAATCTTAACCCACTAGCTCCTACTCCCCTGTGGTTCTCTCCCATTTCTAGATGTTGCAGTGTTATCCTTCTTCTGTTGTCTTGTGGGACCATTTCTGCCTCACAAAGGGTGCTTCTCAGCCAAGCCTTTAAGCAATGTGCTAGAAGCAGGGTAAGACCCATCTCCTGTCTTTTATGACTTCTAAAATTCAGTGCCTTTATTAGAGAAGGAAAGCTAAGCTCATTCAGGTCCTACTGAGTGACCAATTGATTTTGCACAATTCTGATTCAAAACCTCCCAGAGTATTGCTGGTACTGGTGTCACAGCCCTTCTGAATGCCTTGGGCAAGGCTGAATGAGGGGCCACCATTGTTCTCTGGTTTATTTGTCCTTGGAGATCAGGGCATCTCTGTGGGACTTCATCTCCATCACAGAGGTTACAGTCCAAAGTGACAGCCCTATGCTTTGTGAATTACTGAACACCATTTCTTAGCCCAATCCTCACAATTCTTCCCTGTCACTCAGAGACCTCGGCTGACCCCAGACACAGCACAGCTCTGCTCTGGCAGCTCACCAAGAGTGCTTCCAGCCTCCTCCTCCTCCTCATCGTGATGCAGGAACGGGCTGCATCCCTCCATCTGTGTAGCTCTAGAGATGGGGAAAAGGTGTGAAAGGTGGTGGGAAGGGCCAGTGCAGGACAGGGTGCAAGGATGATGTTGATCACCCTCTGATACTGTTATTGTATGAACACCTAATAATTTCTTATCACTTGCATTTGGATTTATATGTAAATACAGAGAAAGAGAACCCCGACAACCTCTGATTTAGTCCTGCTGAAGAACCAGACATGTTAATTTGAGCTGGCAGCTATCCTGTTTTTGATGCCCAAGCTGGATGAGGCATCTCTGGTGCAGCGTGATCAGCCTTCATTGCAGAGGCTTCCAGGCTGCTCACTCCCTCAGGAGAGATGGGCACTTACTTACTGGGGTTTTGTGTTTTTTCCACATGGATGCTCTCTGTCTGGTTTGTCAACAGTGAGTCAGGAATCCCAGCTATTCAGTTCATTGCTTGGTAGATCATGCTGAAAAATTGCAAAGAAAAAACTGTGACTTTCTGAGATGAATAAAGGAATAAATTGTGGATTTTGGTTTTCATGAGATATTTTTCTCTTCTCTCTTTCCATTTTGTACTATATCTGCAACCCTGATATCCCATTTTGCCTCCTTTGGCTGACAGACTCCACAGTTCATTCCTACCTTTTATTCTCAGGGCTTAATGCTTTTTTTTCTTGTACTTTCTTTTCCAACCCTTGCAGATCACAGCTGCCTTTTGCCAAATATTAACTCTTGAGAAAGTACTTTGGGTGTCTTGCTAAGAGCTGGTGTGTGTAGTTTATTATGCAGTTCAGGAATTTTCTATCCCATTTCATCTTTTCCTTGGACTCAGCTGGGCTCACAACTGCTGCTGTGGCTTTTGCTGCCCATCAAGGAGTTGCTGCTTTCACCCAAGCATCCCCCAAGTGCATTGGCTTCTTGGCTGCAGGCTGCTGTGGTGCACATCTGTATTGTGTGTCGCTTTTGGTTTCTGCAGTAGGAGCGGGGATAGAGCAACCATGAATATGATGACTATGCTCCTTGTAAAAATACAGAGAATCTTTCTTAATTACACACTGAACAAAAGCCCTGCTCTGCCATGCAGAGCTCTGGCTCACCGTATGCTTTGGTACTCACTATGTGCTGCCGTGTTTCTCCCTGGTATCTTCACAGACAGCACCTCCATTGAGTTCAAGGGACTGCTTGCCTAGTAAGAACAAGGAAACTATAATGGAAGCATGCCCTATTGAACTCATTGAATTTATGCAGTACTTAGAAAACCACCAGATCTTTGTGGAAAATTACAGAATATAAATAACACCAACCAATAGCCAGGCATTTTTAGTCTCCTCAGGGAAATCGTGGAAGGTTGCTGTGCTGCTAGCTTGAAATTTATGATCCTGTAGGCTTGTACTTGGACCAGGAAGATGAAACAGAGTTGGTGTGTTGGAACAGCTTGAGGGAATTTTGCCGGAATTGAGTGCCACCAAATCTGAAGCTGATTGAGGGTTTGGCTCCAGATTTTTGCAAACTCTTCAAATGGAAAAACAAGATACATCTGGTGCATCGCTGACTCTGTTTTGGTTCGGCAAGTTATTCTGTGGCTTTATGCTCGTGAAAGTGTGACAGTTATGAATCTCCTGTCCTCATAGTTTGGCCTTTGGGCTGTAAGTGTGTGTGTGATTCATTTTCAAAGGCACAAGAGGGTTTTGGTGATTCTTCCCTTCCAGTGTTCCTGCTTGGGAAAGTGTGAAAATATATGGTCAGTCCAAATACAAGAGTGATGTAGAAGTGCTCCAAAATGAAATCTTTCTTAAAGACATGCATTTATTAAATAAATAAAGACTTCTGAGCTTGAAATGCGAAGACTTAAGAAATTTTGAAAAGGTCTAAAAAGTCTAAAATCTTTTGGCATAGAAAGTTAATTATATAAAGCATTTTCTGGAGTCTTCTAAACGGTCTATAAAGAAACAACTGGAATTCTGGATCCCCGCTCATGCGGGCTCCTAAAATTTGTCAGTAAAGTGTGATTGCAAGCGTAGTTCAATAGCGTTATTTGGGTGTTTTCACATGTTACACTGGTTTTATGCAAGATGCTGTACATGAATTCACTGCTGCTTTTTGTCACTGAGTCTGCTGTGTCTCAGCTCTGAGCCTCAGCATCTCCAATAGAGCATGTGCGCTTGAAATCCAATTTGAAACAAGGGATTTATTATTCAGAAGTCAGTTTGTTTTTTCTCAGGTCTTCCCTAGTTGCCTATCTAGATGCATATGAGCACAGGTATTTGATCTGGGAATATTTCAGTCCTAAGAGAGGTTTAACTTAATTAACAAAGTATACATAAATATTTACATGATTGTGATTTGGACACCGAAGGCCTGTAGATTTAAGAACAACTTGGGCTTCTTTGGCAGAGCACTTCAACATAAATGTGAGTAGTCATTAAACAATGGCAAGAAATGGAACAATAAAATGTCCCTGCCTATTTTTCACCCCAGAAGGGTGAAAGAAAATGGCAAATGATTCAGTGTTTTTTCATAGATGTCAGAAACTGGACAGAATCCAAAAACTAGTTCAGCAAATATTTATGAAATGGTATCTAAACCATTAATTGTTCTTATCTGAAATGTAGTTGTGCAACCTGTTTCTTCTGCTTCATGCTCCTTATCCAAAGGTGGGGGAGGGAAAGGCATGTTTTTGAGGTAGAATTTGTGCTAAATTAGACTTTGAGACTGGAACCAGTCTTGAAGATTAATTGTTTTAAAAAATGCCTTAATGTGTCCGAGTGATTCTTGAAATTGGCTACATCAGCCTTGAGCCCTGGGAGTGATTTGAAAGGGATGATTTAGGGATATGGGACATTTTGCTGGCTGTCAATACCCCTTTTTATTTGAACTGATCTCTAATCAGAATAATCCTTTTAAGTCAGCTGTGCAGGGAAGAACCTTGCTTTGCACTCTGGTTGTAGGAGAGCCTCTTGATTCCAAGATGAATCCAAGTTTCCCTTTTGCCCACTCTTGGTCAGCCACAGATACCTTTGTTTCTCCTACAACTCAAGTAGGTGAGACACGGATGTGTTTTGCTTGCTCCAGCTGATTGACTGGTTTCTCTGGTACTTTTGTAACAGAAATTATGACTAAGCTTGTTTGTTTTCCTAAATTGTTTGTATGTTCTGCCTGCATAAAATATTCAGCTGGGGAAAGCCCTTCTAAACACTGAATATTTCTGTGTGAAAAAGGGCTGCCCCTGAGCTTGCCTTAAAATGGTTCAGGTAATAGCTGCTGTCTGTGAGTGAACAGTACGTACCATTTTCAGGTTTGTTGTTCTGAAGGACTTGTTTTATCAGATGCACTTAGCAGGCCAAGGGAGTGGAGGGCAGGAGTCATTTCCTAGGGCGTCCTCTGCCTGCTGCACTTGGGGGGTATCAGCTGGACATCACCTCTTTTGCTGCTGAACAAAACATACTGCTCTGCTTCAGTGACATTTATTATTTGTTTTAGGTAGAATTGAGTGGTGTTGGTTCCAGTCAGTTGCAAAAGGGTGCAGGGTCCTGCAATGAATAAGATAAATAGTGATGCTAAAGCCAAGCCTGCCTTACTGTAGCGGTTCAGTGACAGGCAGCCATTACTTAAAGCAAACCTTCCATGTTCAGAGTGTTTCAATACAGCATCACAAATGTTATTTTGAAAGGACCATGAAAGGATTGGCAGTAATTCATGGCTTAGGACCTGGACACCTATTTCTTCAGAGAGGTGTCGCTTCATTGCAAGAGTAATTCGATGCCCTTTGTTAAAGTATAAGAAATTGTGGAGGTGATCTTTCTGCTTTTTGCCTTCATGTCATCTTTATTCTACCAGAGGTGACCTCATCTGTGACAGCCTTCAAAAGCATCTTGGCTAAGGATATGGCCTTGTGGTCTGGGGGGTGATTCCATTGCCAGTAAAGGATACTATGAGATTGGTCGGTAGAATAATCAAAAGCTGAATGTGATTATAAAGAGGGATTTGCCAAATAATACTTGATAAAGAGGAAAACTGGGCTCCCCACCCTCCCTCAGCTCCTACTGGGAGAGGTTGCATTGCTCTGCTAGCACTTGCTCATGTGGTACCCGTTCAAAGTCTGCTATTATCTTTATTTTTGATGGTAATGTTATACTTTGTTCTCAGACACTGTATTTTTCCAGTGAGGTCTTTATAACAAATTACAAAGTCAGTTAAGTCTTTCCCTGTTCATGCTGCCGGCAGGAAAACTAAGCCCAGGGAAATAATCTGACTTTTGTACAGCTACAAAGTGGATTTGTGGTTAAGTGGAGATCAGGGCTGTTTACAGTGCAGCAGACACTTCAGCAGTTGGACATGCATCTGCTGCTCTGTGCTGCCTTCCCTAAGTATTTGATACTGATGCAGATGCAGTCTTGGTTATCTGAAACTTCTGCTGCTGCTGAAAGCAGGATCTTTTTTTCTTCTGATCACATTAAAAACATCTGTGGTTATTTGAACTCTCCAACTTCCCTGGTGTATCCGCAACGTTTAGCTAATGCATCCAATACAGTGCTCAATTACCTGCTTGTACCATCCGTGTGCATCCCTGGCCCCCGTCAGAGTTAATGTGTCAGGTTGCTGCAGTCGTGTAATCGAATCTTGCAATGGCTAAAGCATTTTTGGCAGGGAGCCTGCAACGAGGGAGAAAACCGTCGCCTGCCTTCTCCTGCAATACCTACAGCTTCTGCCGTGCTCTCGCAGCGCCGTGATGGGAAGGAGGAACACACCCAGCCCTGGTCCCCATCTGTTGCAGCATCGGGTTCAGTAGCAGAGCATGAGATGTTTAAATGCGCTTGCCTTTAGGGAAAAGCTTTGAATGCAGTTCTTCAATGGACATTTCCAGCCAGACTGCAGGATTTTTCAGAGCTGTAAGTCAGAACGGGGCTCAATTATATGTGGATTTAAATTCATATTTTTTAATTTATTTATCTGAGCAGGGGAGTAGGTTTTGCATTCATTTGGGTGGACGCCCGAGTGCACTGCAGGACTGTGCTGAGAGGCAGGCATTCTTCAGGCTGTGTGTAAGAGATGCATGGTTCTCAGCTCCTTTTTCTTTTTTTTCTCATTGTGTTTGTCTCTTTTGTGTGTGCATGGCTGGCACCGGGCTGTTGTCCTGGTTTTAGAGCATTTAATTACAATAGATACTCCAAGGCTGAACAACATGTTCTTTTATCTAGTTAAAGAATGTAGCTTGGGGTTTTTATTTTTTCCTCGCATAACTTTTCCTTAGTGTTTTGGAAAGAGAGATTATTTTCTGGGGGGTGTTTATTTCATTTCAGCTTAAACCCATCTGCTCTCTGAATCCTGCAATGCCTGGCTTCTCATACTGCTCATCTCAGAGCAGCCTGAACTGCTGGGCAACTAATTGCCTTGGCCAGTCATTGCAAACCCTGGATCATAGGTTTTCAGGAACTCCAGTTTTGATTATTGATTTTAATTTGATTTTTGATGAGATTTGTCAGTATAAAGAGGTGTATTACAGGGTTCATATGTTTCTCTTGCATTGTTTTCTTTCTGCTACCAGGATTAATGTTGAGTATGCAATTTGTGCTGCAATTAATAGGCCTGAGAGATAATAAATATACACTAAAGACAAGGATTAGTCTTTCCTGGGGTCAGACCTGAAGCCTGAAGGGTTTAAAGGTGCTTCATTAGTGGGGTGATGGGAGGGGTTTGAGGAATAGCAACTGAAATTTGTGCAGGATGCCCAAATGATGCAGAGTATTCTGCCAGCATCTGGTGTGTTTTGCTTGTTGGTCACTGTGGTTTAGCTGCTGCTATAGGCCACAGGAAAGATTGAGGTATCTGCCTTTGGGGGAAGAGATTTCACCCTCAGCTCTATTCTCTTTGTGGGCTGAAGTGTCAGGAGTTTGGGAGAGGCTGGAAAGCAGAGGCAGTGTGGACTTCAAGCAGCCCTGGGTGGTGAGAGAAACCTGAAGTTGGGAGCTGGGGGGAGAAACCTAGTGAAATTTGGACTCTGGGGGCCAGGAGCATGTGTCAGAAGAGGGAATGATGGGCAGGAAGGTGAAATGGATCCTGCTGACAGGGGGCAGCTCTTAATCCAAAGGGAGGCAATGGGAAACCCAGCAAAAGAGAACTCCAGCACTCAACTTAGTCCTTTTTTTTCATCTCTGGGAGTGGAACAAAGCCATATTTATTTTGAGAAATGCCACGGTTTGCAGTAAACACAAAACACCACCCCACAAAACCCACCCTGTCAATCTGTACTGCAATGTCTGGCACTCAGCAAAAAGAAATTAGGAGAATAAAAGCAATATCGTCACAAACGTTTAAAGGCAAACAGCGGAGGTGGTAGAAGTCACCTCTAGCAGAGTTTGCTTCAGGTAGCAAAGAGCCACCAGTTTTCCATCAGGTGGATAAAATCCCTGTGTTGTTCTGGTGTGCTCGGCCACCAAGCAGGTTGAGTGACAAACTGATCTGGAGCCAAGAGAGATTTAATCATCTTAAAATATAAAATAAATGGCAGAGCTGTAAGAGCTTGTCATCCTGTCTATATACACACGTTATATGACTGTATATATTTGCCATATATAGTCTCCTATATGAGAGCTATATGTGTAATGTAAAAAATGTGTAAAAAGAAATTAATGTCCTGTGATATGAGCACTAGCATGTGTACACCTGGGAGGACACAGTCACCAGTGAAATCTGTTTCTCACCATTGCTGCTAGAAGTAACACATACTTTTGCTTTTAGAAGTGATACGTATTTGGTAACCTTAGCCTCTTGCTCTGATGTAAAAGGCACTTTTCTAGTAGGTATATAAAGACTTCTGGTGACTGGTTGGAGCTCGAAGTGTGATTTCTATGCCTAATAGAGCTCAAAATAAATGTTACTTAAACTTGGATTTAAATGCATACTAACAGTTGTACAGCTACTCTATATGTAAAGATAGAAATTGACATTCTTGATGAGAAAAAAATAGCCAATATTTTGTAGAGCCTCATTACTTGCATGAACTTATTTTTGGTAGTAAGGAAAAGTCAGTGCTTTTCTATTAAAATAAAAATAAAAAGCAAAGCAGGACTACAAAATGTTATTCTGAATGTAAGTTTCCTGCTTGTGGATTTAATTCACTTTGAGAAAAAAAATTGGCTCTGTTGTCTTTTGCCTAGTTTTGCTTCCTGCTTGGGTGCAGGGTTGTTTTGTGGGAGGTTTTTGGTACTGCTCCTTGGCAGGCAGGTGTCCATTCTGGAGTGAGTCACAGTCGGAGGCTCGCCCTGCACCTTGGTTTGGTAAGTCCAGTGAGAGCTTTATTTTTTTTGTGACAAATGGGTTTGGACTGTCTGCCACATGGCTTGGAGCAACAGCCAGTTATAAAATGGCCTCTCCCACCCCAGGCTCGTACTCTGCCCATCTGTCACTGTGTCCAGGGTGTCCTGCTAACTTGGAAATGTTTCCCTTACTCTCCAAGCAGGATCAAATGCTTCTTGACACTTTTGATGCACAAACTGCCAGCCAAATCAAATGCAGATTTGCCTGTTTCAGCTCATCAGTATCTACTGGGTTTCAATATTATTGCATAGAGCAGAAATTACTTTTGACAGCATGTATATGTAGGGATCGAATGCAAGTTTTCAATTAAATTTACCTGAATGTGTTTTTGCTTGTCTTTTGCCATGACATGTTTAGAGAGGCCCATGTAATCATGATTCTTAAGTGGACATATGAAGAATAAAGTGGTTAAAATCAGAAAAGTCTTTCTAAAGGAACAACAAGGGAATATGGCTCATTTGTGAGGGTTTATATCTTTTATCCTTCACTGGATCAAAACTAGGAACAAATTCTGGTGAAAAAAACCCCACAACAATAAACAAGTAGATACTGATGAAAGCCATAGCCTTTGGAAGAGGCCTGCAGTTTATTTGGGGAAATACCTATCTTAAAATTTTAGCATCACATGTACAGCAATTAGATAAAAACCTCAGTGTGTGTTATTTCCATCCTTCTCTTTCCATATGATGATTATTTCCCAACTGGACCCACTGTGGAAACTTATTTTCAGTGATAGCTCTCTCAAGTGAGAATGAGTAATCTCTTTGATGTGTTCTTCCATTTGGCTCATTGTTCATAAGATTTTCCAGATGGGTAAATGTTTCATCCATCTTTCTTCCAGAGATGGTCATTGGTGTCTTTTAACACCTTTTTCCAAGCAGAACTATGACACACTTTGAAGCACATCTCTTGAGACAGCCTTAAAAGTGTTCAGGGCTTAGTGTGAGAAGACCACACCAAGTGGTCATGCTTGGTGCAAGGTAGAAGTGCAAGGTATACTTATCCCTTCCACGTTTCCCTTAGATTGTGCCAATTCTCTTAAGAAACGTGATTTTCTCAGAGGTTTTATTGCTGACGTGTTGTCTTAAAATTTAAATTCTAGTTGTTTCAATTGGGCACAGCAGCTTCTTTACTCCAACGAGGACTCACCCAGTCAAAGAGTTAACCCTGCTTTATACACAACAGCCAAAGCTGTGTAAAGAAAATGCACATCTTACTAACACTTTGAAATGCCAGCAAAACTTAGGACCTCATTGTGCTGCCCATTGTATGTATGCCTATGATGTGCCTAGACTGCAAGCAAAGACATGATTGAAGCTGGGCTTAAATTAGCCTGGCTGAGTCCTGACAGCCGGTAGAAGCGAGGAGTGAGCTAAATTGCTGGAGTATTTACTCAGCCTCCCATGGGGGTTTTGCAGCCTACGCTAACCCATGTGTTGTCATGGCTACACTTTTATCAGTGCTGTGTGGAGCTGGGTGAAAGCTGGTGTAAATCATGCTTGTGACTGCCAGGTAGACATGCCAGTAGTAAGTAGCAATCCCTTGTTGGGATAGCTTGCAGTCTAAATTAAAGTAAAAAAGGAAAATAAGTGATTTTAGTCCCACTTTATAGGCAGCAAAGAGGAAGAGGTAAGAGGGCAGGGTTCCTTAACCCTATGCTGAATCGACCACAGTTTATGCAAGTTGTCTATCTGTTCCCATATCAGGGGAATGGGAGCAAATTTCCCATTGGAAATGTGGGGTTTTCCCTGCTCTCTAGGCTGGACAAAAAGTGTGGAGTATATCAGTAGTGGTTTGGATGGCTGAAGTTAGGTGAGAAGCTGTCCTATCCTCTATGCCTTCCCAGTGGTACACCAGAAAGTCAGGGCAATCAGTAAAGCCTCATCACTCAAGTCCATCCGTGAAGCTATTCTGGACTGGATACATGGTTTGTAAAGCCATTTGGATTCCCACAGGCTGAATTATATCATGTAATTTATTAGTATTGCATGGCACCACTAACTGGAAAAATAATAAGGGTACCGGGTTTCAGTATCTCTCGGCTCAAATCCACTCTTGGGACTTGAAGGACATACAAGATGAATTTAGGGCAGAGTACTGTACTATAACTGCGACGTTTTCTGGATTATTTGAGAATTAGAGCTTGCTTCTGTCCTTGAGGACTTATTATATTGCCAACTTCAGCAAAATATACCTTCAAATATGGAGTTTGGAAAGTGAAGAATGAAGGCATCCATTCCTTTGGGAAAAGTAAAGAAAAAATTGTTTAGCCTAAGAAATAAAGCACATTGTGTGTCTTGGCCTCCTTTACCTATGGTGCTAAACCTGAGAAAAGCTATGGCAGAGTGACTCTAAATTTTGTAGACATGAAATTGTTCTCTGCAGCTACAAGTGATGTAGGACAATGCAGCAGGAAAGCATCAAGAGCGGAATTTTCTCTTGTCATAGGCTACATGTGTTGTCACCTTTGACTTCCCATTCAGGTTTTCAGCACACCAGGCACAGAGCCATCCTCCTCTTCCTTTCCTTGTCCAATTTTCTCTTTGCTTCTTTTATTTTTGGTTTTTCTTTTTCTTTTTTCTTTTTTTTTTGTTTTAAGGCACTACTTGATCATGGTGGATCCCTCACTTGTCTGGCTTTGCCGCTATGAGCTTTCTTCTAATTGTTAAGATTATTTCACGCTTATTAACTGACAAGAATGTAAGGAGGAGGCAATAGGCAGCTCTCTTCCTAAATGCACTGAACTGGAAAAAATAGTTTCAGTTCAAACATTTATAGCAGAGATGTTCTGCCTGGTGTGAATTTCACATTTTTTAGTCATACATACACAAAGGAGAACCCTCCAAATCCTTCTCACAGGAGGTCAGACTCAGTTCTGATTGTGTTTTGTTTTGCTTTTCCCTGAGGAAATGGTTTTCAAAGAGATCTGGCCTGTGGAGAGGGGGGAAAACAAAACTGTGCAAAACACAGTGACTTTAAAGTAGCTCAAGTGTAGAGATGATTTAGAAAGCCTCATAATGATCCTTCTTTGAATCCCCTTCAGATTGCCCCCATGCTGCAGCAACTCAAGTGTATTATGGCAAAATCATCTTTTGCTCCCTGGTGTTCTGCTATTTCACTGTGGCTGAAGTTAGCCTTTTATAGCAAATGCATGCATTTCTCTGCAAATACATTAGGAACCTGTGTCTTGTTTGTGTAAGGCAATTATATAAGTATTGGAAAGCAATTATGTTGACACTGTGTGCCATCTAAAGGTAGCATTTCCAGTCTCCTACAGTCCTTCTCTAGAGTCGTGTCTTTGATTGTTTCTTAATTTCCTTATCACTCATCTGACCACATTTTCCAGGTCTGAGGTATGTCATCTTCTGCTTTCACCTTGTGTTTCTTAACTTTGGGTGCTTCTTGGAGGAAACAACTCGCCAGAGAAAGTTTGCTTCAGCAGAGCAGGCAGGAATAGCACTTAATGTTGAGTTTTGTATGTGGATCATGGTGTCACAGCGAACACTGAGAAATTTGTTTTCCTCCCTGACTTGGTTTCTCTGCTGTTCTCTCACTTTCTCTTCTTTTTTTTTTTAATGGCATTTCGCTACTTACACGTTTGCTAGGTTGTCCATCTGCTGTTGTAATAAACATGCTGCCAGTCACCGTGCTGTGTGGTTTGTGTTGTGAAGGAGCTGACAAACCAGGCTATCATGTACATGGGAATCGTATTCAGGCTTTGTCAGAAAGCCCTCCTGATGGTTCGTGACTCATTGATGAAGTGGAGAGCAGTACCCTTCATTGCAGCATTCCCATACAGCCCTGAGCTCTCGGGACAATATAGGCTTTATGGGGCTCCAGGCAGAACTGACTGCATCCTACCCCAAACTCATCTGCAAAGGCTGAATCACCAAGAAGATACGATGATGTTTCCTGGCAGGAGAGCGTGACGCCTGAAAGAAAATTCCATTTTTTCCATGAACAGTGTAGGAATGTGTTCTGGTGGTTGAAGTCTGAGATTGAGGACAAACCAAAGAAACAATCCGCATCTTGGCAATTTTGGTTGATGAACCTTATCCACAGCCTCAGAAGGTGAATTTTCTGCAGACTGCTGGAGATAAATGTCTGTCAGGAGCAGACAAAAGGGTTAGAGATGAAGAATGGTGTGCAAGAGGCTTTCTGGATCCCATGATCATGACAACTTGGGAAGAACAGCTTGAAAGACAATTATTTATGTGGAAATATCAAGAACTTCCTAGTTTCCTGGATCTGCTCATCCCCTTGAAATTCTTAGTTTTAGCAGCTCTTTCTGACCAAGTGGTGGCAATCCAAGCCAGGTGTTCTATGGGTGAGAACAAGGGAGAAATGGCTTCAGTAGCTCTTTAGTACTTTGCCTGTTTCTTTGTTACAGCTGAAAGAAATGTCTGTAAATTACACATAGGCTGGTTTTCTTATGCAAAGTTTCTTATAAACTTTTCATATGTTGTTTTTTGGTATAGGACATTGAATAATCACCAGGTTGGTGGGGATTTTCACGTGCTGAGGGCTGGGTTAGATTTCAGCTAGCCATTACTCCCTAATCTTTTATATTATGCCTCTTCAGGACTGAAAATTTCCCATTTCTTCCAGGCACATCATTTAGGGTGACTCACCGTCTGTTATATCAAATGTGATGCTGTATCCATCTTGACATTGAAGTACACACAAGCCGGTCCTGCACAGTCACCTGGGTGACTCCTGGACCATGCTGCCTCCAGCATCTTCATGCTGCAGACAAAATCAAGCCTCTGAATATCTCACTTCTACCCTCTCAAACTTTCCAGACCCATTCAATTGTTCTTCCTTAAAATGAACAGCCTTAAAAGTAAAGTCAAATAAATAAATTGCAATAGCCTTGTCAAGTACAAAGCTGGCTTGCATAAATCTAACCCAGCTTTGTACATCTGTTACTGCCCACTGCCATTGAGTCATACTGAGACTTAGTCACCAGCATCCTCAGTCTCACGGTACAACTTATATATCTGTCTTCAAAACACATGCTGCAGTCTAGATGGCATGGGGGGGAGAGAAAAGCAAAGCAGTGAACAACCTACTCCTAAATGAATAAAGCAATGTAGCAAGTCTTATTATACTATACTATGACTAGTATATCTAAACAACATAAACAAAAGGACAGAAATTCCTTTGTGTATCCGTGTTGAATCTTTCCTTGTGCAATAATTGAGTGATTTGATATAAATCCCCCAAGGCTCCTAGATAGGATTGTTCTCAAAAAGAAAGAAAATTTTCTAGTCAGTCAGAGCTACAAAGCTATGTCCCCTGTTCCACAGAGTTCAGACTCTGGATTCTGTTCACAGGCTATTAGCATATGTAGTATATTTGCTGTTCAGAGTTTCACATAGGCTTGTAATAGGTACGAATCCAAGATTGAGATAAAAAAAAATCTGCTGCTGTGCAGACTGAGATGAAAGAAACCTTTTACAGCTAATGTAAATAAAAATCCTGGCTTTCTTTGTCCTTGTTAGCATGGTTGAAGTGCTCAGAGCTCAGTAACATCAGCAGAGGAGGAGACCCCAAGAGTTCTGTTAAGGCGGGATGCTGAGGAGCGCAGCTTTTAGCAATTTTTCGTGAGGCCAGGGCTGTTGTCAGCACTCAGCTTAATTTCTTTGTATCTTGGTTGGTTTTTTCTGTTTATTGTATTAAAGGAGCTGTCTCCCCATATTGAAAAGCTGTCTTAGGAAAGCGTCACCTCCTGCTTCAGTTGTGTTGTAAAAAGAAACTGTAATGTCTGGCAGGCGTTTCACAGCCTTAAATTTGGTGCAGTCCTAGCACATATATAGAACACAGTGAAGCAGAAAAATAATGTCTCTAGGTGACACCATCAGTAGTTAGAGCTGTGTGATGCTGCCTACGCTAGTACTCTGAAGTTGCTTATAGCTGAGGAACCCAGCCTTTCATTAGAGGTGGGCTATGGGGCTACCGTGAAGATATTCTGACCTGAGTCACCCCTGAAACATGACCAAAGAGTTGACTATGCTCGTGGGGCATAGACCCACCACTGTGGGTGCAGATTTCACATGACCATGTTGCTTATGGCCATGCCTTGTATTTGAAGGGACAGTTGTGAAGGATGGTAGCAGGGGGGTGTTTGTGAAACATTCTGTTGTTACCCAGCCCGGAAATTTTGGTCCAAGTGTTGAGCAGAGCCATAAAAAGGTCATTCATACTTCCCTCTAGAATACCTTGGAATTTGGTTTCTGACTTGTCAGTCATGGCATATTCCAGGGTGTCTTCCTGGAGAAGCTGTATCAGCCTGGCTGCCAAAGTAGCCTTGAAACAAAACAATAATAAAAAAGGAATCCTGTTTATTCTGTGTTGTTTACTGGATTCAAGGCTTTAGTGGTTTGGTATTTAAGCTTGCAGCCTCCGCAATAGAATTGCTGGAAGCCCTCTTCTGACACCAAGGTCTCCAACTGCAGCAGTGTCCAGACCAGCATGTCTGGGCAAGCCTTTTTGGCAGGAATCCTTCCCAGTAAGGAAAGAAACAGTGAAACTGGCTGGAAAAGGTGAAAAATGGCTTGGCTAACCAGATCTTGCTCCTGTTGCTATTTAGCTATGCTATGCCAGCCAATATATTTGCTTTCTGTATCCTAAAATGTAGTTTTCTTTCCTATTCTCCACAACAGCTCTGAGAAAATGTTCTTTGTTTTCCCAGGATGTCAAAGAACAAAAAATTTATTCTTCCTTCTTTTCACATAATCAGAAGTGTTCTTATGCAAGGGCTTAAAAGTAAAAGAGCTGAAATGAGGAAGGACCACCCTGTAGACATATGGGTCACCCAGACTCCTTAGAGTTAGTCTTACCTTAGCAGGAGAAATTAGTGTGAAGAATCTGTAGCCTTCCTGATATCTGTTTCCCTCCAGAGGAAATAAGGAAAGAAGTGATAGAGAAGGTGAGTGCTCTTGCAGACAGAATTATCCTGACTTATACCCTGCCAAAACTAAAGCAGCAGACAAGCTTGTTAAAAACAATAATGTCAGTTCAGTTGCTTTTTGAGATCTGTTAGTCTCCTATGCAACCAATAAGAAAAGTCCTGGAAAATTGCCTGTTGAGTAGGTGTTATGGGAGATAGCCCTTCCTGGGAGAGAGCCTGGCTGGTAGCAGGAGCACTGAGCTGGGGCTCCGCTGTGTCACAGCTCTGCTGTCCTCCGGAAGAAGATTCAATATCCCTGGAGCCATATCCAGTGACTATAACAGGAGCTGCCATGGCAACCACTTGTAAATAAAAGTGGATTGAAATCAAATATCTGAAGTGGCTTTGTGGCTGTAAAGTAAATCTAAACTGTTCAAGGGGTCATATTTCCTAATTGAGGATGGCGGGAGTGATGTCTGGCTGTCAGATGGTGCTGAGTGATGTAAAGGGTTGACAGAGGAGCAGGAGCATGGCAGGAAAGCTAACAGAACTTTGCAAAATGGACTTCTCATAATCTAAACTCTCTGCTAGGAACACCACAGCTGCAATCTCTGGTGGCCTTTGTTCCTTATGAGGATGATCATAGACTGTGGTCTCTACAGAAGTTGTCTATCCCAGGATATAATGCAGGGCTGATGTATATAGAGAGTGATGTCAGTTGTTCTTTAACCAGGGCTCTGCAGTCTCAAATGAGAAGGACTCTTCTGCTTACAAAGGCATCACTATATGCTTTTGGCAGAAAGTTTTTACATGTCTCTCCAGAACCATGTGATTTTTACAGGGCACTTATTCCAAGTGCAGTAAGGCAGAGCTGGAAAACAAGAAAGCTGTCTAGGAACAGCTTCAATCCCAGTTTAATGGCAGAGCGAGCCTTCAATGTGTATCTGTTGGCATAGGATCAGAGCAGTCAGGTATGTGACAAGGGCTAGAGCTGCACCATTAGCCTGTCAGGAGTACTGTGGTGTTTTGCAACTCTTTTGGAGCAGGCTTTATTTTATTTTTTTTTAAGAGTTACTTTCTCATCAATTCTTCCATCACACAGGTGAAGAGAGAACACAAAGCAATGGATATCTAGCCTGCATTCTGCAGAGATACAAGCTAAGAGAAAATGAGCATCTCACATTTCCTTGCTTAACAGACAGGTTGGAATGGAGAGAGCAGTGTTTGCAGCCTGGCATTTGATACATGTATTCTTTACCTTCTGTAAATGGATGGCTTCCCATGTAGAATCCTATGAAGACATGAAAGATGAAATTGTCAGGTAGCAGCTACAATTACAGCCTTTAGCACAGGACTAAAAGTGCAATTACTGCCCTGTTTGAAAAGTTCTCCAGTCCTGTATTAACAAAGAAGGGACTCATGCTGCCCAGATAGGTCTAGCTCCAGTTATTTCTGCTTACAAGTAGAGATCTGTTCTGCTTGTAAAGACAAATGAAGTTAGCGTACCTTCAGGGTATCTGAGAGTTAAGAATTAGAATAGAGTCATCAGCTGGGTTTTGTGATACTTTCGGACTTTAGAACTCAGTACGTACAATGCTTTTAAGCTTGGAATTGTAACTGGGAAGTGAAACTTAGCTCCTAGAAAAAATAGTTGCATCTGTCTACCTACCTCCTCCTGGTTTTGAAGGTTTCTGCTCAAAAAAAGAGGTTACAGTTTCATTCTTAGCTGTTTCAGATTCCCTGAACAGCTTTTTCAATCCTAATTACTAGGTGTGTGTTCCCTTAAAGCCAGTTCCTTCCATCCAGTCTCCAGCAGGTTTTCTCCCTGTGGATTACACCAAGCAGTAATATCAGAATGCTAATGCATGGAGCTCAAAAGAGGTTATTCCTTATTTATTCCATGGTAAATGACTTAGCACACATCAGATTCCAGCTTCTGCATTACTGAAGATGGGCAGAGGAAAATGTTAGTAAATCCTCTGGCTAAATTAAGGTAAACATGAGGGGATATGTTTTTGTGTAACTTTCCGTTAGGCTTTTAAACTTTTGCACAGAGATTCTTTACTTAAGCCCTGCAGTAACATACAAAGTAGGAAAAATAATAATATTAATAATAATCCATGTATCAACAGTGTTTATAAATGCCATTTATGGCTGAAAAATTTTTATGTGGACTATGTAAGTCATTTTGATCTTAACTAATTGTAGTTGCTTAACTAATTCTATTTTGTTTATAATTAAGAATAAGCAAATTGATTCAGAAGCTTTTCTTGAAGGTTCTGTGGTGCCTGGTGCAGCCTTTGTCAAATCTGGAGAACAGTGAAAATCTAAACCAAACAAATTTCCTCTTCTTTTGGTTTTGAGATGCTTCCTTATGTTTTTGTTTGCAGATGAAGCTGATGTGAAGCACAGATGTCAAAGCATCTTGTTGAGGGTTACATTGTATAGTTGGGTGGGTGCTTTGTAGTTTGGGCCTTTGTCGATAGTTCCCATTGAATGTGCATAGATGGAGCCAGAAGCATGCTAATTTCTCATGAATACTTTGGTTTGTGGCCGAATGATTTGCGCCAGCTTGGCCAAGCCTGGCTGCTGCCTCTTTTTCCTTTTTTCTTTCTTTCCAACTTGGCATGAATTGCTCCCATGGGCTTCAGTTCCAGTAACTCAATATTTTGTTCCTTATTTTTGTTGTTTCTTATGTAACCAGAATATTTTTCAAACACTTGTAAGGATTATGTCTGAGTTACACACGTTTTTGAGCATATTTTGGATTTAGTATGATTACACAATGTGATGTGATTAGACCTGTGGCTGCTCTGAATTCTGAAGGCAAGCGAGCCCTGCAGACTACCCGGCCAGTGCTAATTTTTAATTAAGTTCTATTTAATCTCAAATTAGGTTTATGTGAAATTGCTATTTATTTATGTTTTGAGCTATTTTAAATGGGATGCAGATGTGGTAGTAGAGCGGCACTGAATCATTACATGGAAAGGGTGATGCCTCGCATCTGAGAGGTTCTGCGTTGGGGAGGTATTCCTGACATTTAAACCAAGATTTAGGATCCAAAACTCATTTTTCAGTGTGCAGCATTATGGAACCTCATGCTTTTGATCACGGAATTACTCATTATCTATTTTTTTGATCAAATAGATGCTGAGCTTGACACTAACATAATTTCTTATGCATGTAGAAAGGAGCTCTAAAAACCCCATGGCTGGAACATGAAATAGCATAAACAGAACAGATAGAATATAATTGCAGTTTGTTTTTTTTGTTAATTAAAGATGAGCATATATATTTTTCTTATGATTTTATTGTCTTCAGTCATGGAGAATTGGGTGCTCCTCTCATTTGTGCAAGTGAATTGCTTATTTCCTCTCTGAGCACTATGGCTCAGTTTTCTCCACCTCTGTTCTATGTGTTACGTATTTTCCAGAACATCAACATATTCTTATTCAGGTTTTGTTTATTGTCATAAATACTCTTTGAACTGAGATGATACACCCCACTCCAGGCAAGATAGGCCATTTGCTGAGCAAGTGGCTGTATTTAAACTGTCATTTCCTACATATTTTTCTGTGGGATTTGGATACCTCTCCTTGAAAGTTTTAGCATAGGACTTCTGACTTTGGCTATGCAGGTGGTTTTCCAAGGTGATGTAGTGCAAGCTCTACTAAGGGCTCTTTATACATTTGGAACTTAGAGCTGCCATTGGTTTTCACAGCTAAGGAGAATGATCAGAGACTGTGCTGCTGCTTACCAGCAATTGCTATGGGAAAAGCAGCAGGCACTTCTCCAATAAAACCAGGGGTTAGGGTCATGGGATGCTCTGAAGGAAGGAAACATTACTATAGGATATACATTTTTCTTCTCTGTCCTGGCAGGATCTCAGCTCATTTGCCATGCCATTCTTGGACGGTGATGTGGAAAGCGCAGACAAAAATGCTTCTCGCAAGGTAGGATATTTCCAAAGTTACATTTTTGCTGCAGTGGTTGAGTCTTTTGGTGGTAATCACCAGTTATTAGCCTTTAAAAAGTCTGGGGTTTTAAATCTTTCTCACCATGCCATTAACCTGTTGAGAGTGACGCACTAAAGCAAACATAGTGACTTTTGCAGACCTTATCATGACAGCGCTTATGCAGTGTAACCTGGAAACAGTGCTAACCTCCAGTGATATTGTCTCAAATGCTTCAGACATTGAGTTAACAATGTTGTATTTCAGTGAAGTGATATTGCATAGCTGCATTCTCAGGAATATAGTTAGCTAACAAAATTTCTGTGGCTGCTACAGAAATACAGTGCCCAAATAGGTGTCTGGCTGTCGGTACGTTTTCCTGGAATTGCCCCCTGATGTTTGCTCTCTGGCTACAGAGATTTTAACTGTTCACTGTCCTTTATCTGGCTGTCCTTGGCACTAGCAAAATGAACTGCCTTCATTTGCTGAAGCTACAGCAGTAGGGTTTTCCCATAAACAAGGGGGAAAGATGCCTCCTCATTGTGGGATTAACTCAAGATTGTCCTTCTGGAGGCAATGGTATGGTTTGTGTTTTCTGATGTCCTGATGTTACATTAAACCTATAGATTCACAGAGCTTGCTTGCTTAAAATGATCAGGTAAGCATATTCAATGGATGACGCTAGGGATGGTTATACAGCGCCTATGCAACTTTCAAAGCAATAAGAACTGTGGGTGGGATCTGTCATCTTCAGGTCCTGGCCTCACTACTTTCACAAAGCCTTGAATTACAAGCTGGTCTGCTAAGCGTAAACCTCCTACCAGCCAAGTTGTGAAGAGAAATACTGCTCTGAACAGTAGATAGCCCCAAAAGCTGATCTGTAGCTACATAACAGACCAGTTTGCTTGTCACAATATTTACAAGGCTGTGGACCTCTGTGAAGATTAAACCTGCTACAAGCCATTTGTCAATGAATCTGCAGTTACAGTTCAAGGCAGGTGAAGCCATAAATATCTCCTTAGTGAAGCTAATCTTTACCCAGAACAACTTAGCTCCGTTGACAGCACAAGTTTGTATTCCTTTGCACCTCACTGCAAAGGACAGTTGTTTAAAAATTTCTGCAATCCATCAGTAACTGAATACTTTTATAACATTGGCCTTGTTCTTTTCTGCATTGGACCTTCTAAGACTGACGTATGAGTCACTGACGCAGAAGAACTCTTGTAGATGCCAGGGAAGCTGAAATAAACAGCGTTGCCAAAAGGTGCTTGCTTGGAGGGTTTGAATATGATGAATAATGTGATGGTTTTGGAAGGGGTTGTCATGCTGGAAGAAGGCAGGGGTTTCTAGCTAAAACTTGATTTTTCCATTTATCACCTCCTTTCCCAAAGGAAGTTGAGAAAGCTGCATGAATCTCAGTCATGAAGAAAAAAATATACCAAAGCCAATCTCACTCATATAGTCTTACATGATATTGTTTAATGACTTCCGCTTCACCACTCATGAATCCCCTGTTTTTCATCTTAATAGTCTTGGTTCTCTCTTTTGATGAATGCTTGTCTTGGGAGAACTAGAAGAACATTTCAGTAGTTGCCCCTTCTTGCACCTTCAGTAAATGCTGTGTTTTTAATCCCCAGACTTGGGTCAAGTTCTGCTTAAGGAAGTGCAATTAATTTTGGAATAGCCATGCAACTGGGACTTAACATCTGAAATTGCATTTTTAACTGACCTGTTTGACTGAGTATATAAGACACTGAGCTTTTTCTAACATTATACTTGGAGCTCTGATCAACACACACAGCAAAGTGGGATCTTTGCTGCTAGAGAGTGATGAGTAGCATCAGACTTCAGTATTTCCTTAATTCTAACTGGAAGTTTGCCAGTCTCTACTGGTCCTAAATGGAGAAATCGAAGAGTTACTCTTCACTTTCAAGTGAGATGGTTTTTCTTTGTTCCAGTTTGAAATCACAGTACAATGTGTAACTTGTGCATACTAAAAGTCAGTGTTTCATCAGTAGTGTGGCTTTTCCATTCACCCATCTTGTGGGAGACAGGCAATTCATCAGGGATGTCTCTTTTCCTGCACTTAACTCTTCTGTCACCTGAGCTATAGATCAAGATAGAGAGTAGTTTGCAGCCTATCTTTCCGATCTCTCATTAATTTAATTCTCCTATTCTTTGTGAAAGGCTTTTAGAAGCTGAATTAACGTTTTCCGCAGAGATCCTCAATACTTTACCGTGCAAGTGTGTCTCGATCATTATTCTATGACAACAATCCTCATTACACAATTAGGAAAATCAAGTGCAGAATTATTTTTCAAGTTCACATATGAATTTTTTGGCAGTGGCGGGAATGTGACACACATTTCCTGAAGTTTAGCCTTAATCACTTCTCATTACTATGGCTATTATTCTAAATGATGTATTCTTTCCTTTATGACTGACATCAGGAAGAGGATAGGGATAGTTTTCATCTTCCTCTGTTGAAGATGGAGAACATAATACTGTGAAGAATCTTGTGTAGAAGTTTTTGGGGTGGAGTGATGGAGAGAGGCAGCTGTTGTGTCTGTGGCAGGTGTTCTGGCCCTTCTTATTGCCTGACAAAATGCCTCAATACTTGTGCTGGTAGCTTTGTGTAAAACAACCAGTACTGCCCATTGCCCAAGCTCAAAGCTTGGACTCTCCAGAAATGGCTCAATCCTTCTTACAGAGAGACCTTAAAGGATCATTAGAAGCAGCAATATAGACAAGCACAACCAGGTCTCCCTGTATAAGGAGAAGCAATTAGATTTACTGGATTTCCTCAGTCTGGGAAAGATGGTGGAAGAGAGGCAGTTCAGAGGCCTGGAAAATCATGAGTGCTGTGGAGCATCATTCAGAAAATGATTCTAGTACAGTGTGGTAAGGCAGCAGTCAGGGATGAGTGACCTCTGCACTGAAATGGCTCTATCAATTTCAGAGGTCTTAACGCCTTGAATACTTACAGGTCATTCATTTAAAATGTGATGGAGAAGGTGAAAGGATAAGGTATGGAAATTGTAGGAGAATGATATCCATCGCTTTCAGCTGAAAGTGCAGGATAATTAATGATTAGAGAGAAAAAAATGACAGAAGAAAATTGTCTATGGGGAGTCAAATAGCAAATTATAGAGGGAGGAGGGAGTAGGAGGAAGAAAATAAGTTCAAAGAATAATATCAATCTATTCCTTTATGGAGATGTTAGAATTGTCATAAGCATATGGAACAAAGCTTGAAAAAGAAGTGCGCCTTAAATATTTTTTCCCTACATGAGGAAAAAGCTGGTGAGATGTTTTATCTCAGATGACAATGTTGACTCTGTCTTATCAATAACTTCAGTGTATTTAAAGTAGATGGTGCTAAAGCTAGACATTTTAAAATTAAATGCAAACAACTCTGATAAAACCCCCTTGAATGAATTGGCAGAGCTTTCTCTGGCTAGTGCTTATTTTGAATGCATCTTGGAGCAGAGATGAAGTTCCAAAACACTGCAAAAAAAGAAGTAATTACTGTGTTAATATTTACAGTGTTTGCAATTAGGATAATTTACAGGTTTGTCCTCAGCAAAATGATGAAATATCTAGTATAGGATAGTTAATGATGCCATTGTAATAGAATCATTTGGATTGGAATTAATGGTAAGCAGTTCTTACTTAACAAAAGCGGGGTTTAAATGGATTATAAATTTGGTTGGAAAATGTCATAGTGTTGGTGTCATGTATATGAAAGTAGCACAAGACATTTGGATTAAGAAGCTGGAATGATATTGAGTAAACATGGAGCCTATTAAATGAATAAAAAGCCTGGCTGGCAAAATAAATTGAGACTCATGAGTGGAAGATTTTGTTTCTAGGCAGAAAAAACATTCTGTTGCTATACGGCATCATACTCTATCAGGGACTTGAAAGAAATAGAGACAAATTGTTGATACCACTTGTAGTTCATACAAAAATGAGGGGGAAGAGAGTGGTAAATTCTGAGCAGGAAACTCCCCGGTGCAGAATAAAATTGTGATCAGTTACACCAAGGAGCAAATCATGTAGATTTCATTTTTGCAAAGCCTTGATCAAATTTTACGAATGAGTGTTGGTAATGAGCTGTACAAGGATTCTGGGTGTGACATGGCATTGATGAGATTGGTTTTTTGGAAGTACAAACAAAGGAACAGGCTGAAATGTAGAGGCTTTGTTACAGCTACATTTGACACTGACTCACAGTTCTACTATCAGTAATGCAGGAAAGTGTTGGTGAACTAGGATAAGAAAACATCTGAGGAGTGACTCCAGTATTGAAGGACTTTAAGGATTGCTTTGTCCTGCTCCTGATCCCTGCATTGTTTTTGTTTAGTCCAGTGACTCAAGGGAATTGTGTGAGCAACCCCTGAAAGACGGAAAAGCGAAAAAACCCCATTGGCTTTACCCCCCCCCCCCTTCTCTGGATAATAAATCTCATTTTGATTTTTTAACCCCGTCTCTTAATTGTCCATTTCTTTATAAGCAGTGAGAACGGGGAGCATGTCTTGGATGGTGCCACAGCCTTGGCATGGGGCACATGCAGTGGATACAGTGAGCCTCAGGACAAGGGCACATAGACCAACCACTGCACTGTCATGTGCATGACTCCTTCCCATCCACTGCTTTAAAATAAATGCAGTTAAGGCTGAGGAAGTAGAGGGATAGCCAGCCCTGCTTTCACTTTTCCTCAAGCCTGTTTCTGCTTTTGGGCAGCCCTGGTTTTCCTGCTGGAAACCTTACTCCAACCATCTGTACAGCAAGGCAGAGCTCTCAGAGCCTGCCAGAGCAGCCAGATGCATCCCATTGTGTTTTAATTTGGGAAAGTGTCATTGTACTTTAGTTTTGGGAAGTGACATCTCTGATCTTGTAATATACATTGTCATCTCAATTGTTACTGCTTATGCAGAACCAAGGGAAACAGTGGTGGTTCATGTGACCACATGATGGCTGGCAGAGAAGTCCTTCATTACCTTTCAGTCTAATGAAGCCAGCTCTTGTGTTTCTGCGAGCTCTTTTATTCCAGCAGAATGAGAGAATCATCCAATTAACTTTATCAAAGGGCTTTTTATTGAGATTCAGTGGAAGGGCAGGAAACAAGTGCAGACTTCTATCTGGGGTATTGTCTGTAATTGTGTTTGCTGTCCTTGTCAAGGATGGTGGGAGGTGATTCCTTTTCTGTTACTTGACATTCAAAAGATTTTGAGGTGAAGAGGCAAAATGAAAGTCAAATCATTTGCTGTTTTAAAAGCAAACAGAACTCAAATGCTCCATAAATGTCTTAACTATTTGGAGTTGGAGAATAAAAGAACACAGCTCAGGAGCATTGAATAACTTTCACTTGAACTCAGAAGCATTTTGAAAGGCTGTTTAGCTTGAGTCCATTTGTATGGCAGATTATTTTTTCAGCCTCTTCTGAAAAATTAATCTAAATTCAGATTATCAACTGAACCAGAGCCAGAGATTTTTCAGGGAGGACATGCACTAGGGAAGGCTGTGTGCCCAAGAAAGGAGCCATTGCTGCAGTGATCTGGTAGGGGAGCAGAGGAAATGGCTGTGAAGAGGTGCTGTGGCAGGGACATGGGCAGTGCCTGTGTTTCCTGCCTCCAGCACAGCCTCTGCCTGGGTCATGGTCAGGATCTTCTGAGCAGAGCTTGTTCATTTTTCTAGGTGTGTTGTTTTGGGCAGGACACTTCTCTTCCCTGCAGTTAAGGAGTCCTTAAATTCTAGGTTGGGAGCAGAAATGGCTTCTTAGAGAGGATTTTACTTGGTAAAATGGAGGGATCAGGTTTTCAATACAAAGCATGGGAAAGAAAATGAGAACATTGGGAATATATCTGCCTGTGAGCAGGACTGAGCTGGATGGTGTGTGGACAGCAAAAGACTGGTTCGTGGTGAAGTGTGAATAGTTTGGTCTCTTAGCACACTGCAGTGGGGATTATCATATGGTAGTGATTAAATGTAGTGTACTTTAATCTTTCTGTAAGATAAGGTGAAGGATTGTGAGTCAGGTAAAGAAAACAGATGACGGGAAAGATGGCAGGCTGGTGTTGAAAGGGTGACTGCAGGGTGGAGGAACAGAACTGGTAGGGTTTGCCTAAGCTCAGTTCCAGAACTGATCTTTGCTAGTAAATCTGAGGTAAAAAATAGGAGCATACTAACCACATTTCTTGGGGTGCAGAGAGAAGTGTTTTTTTATTAGGGAGGGACCTTACACAGGAAGACCTGGATGACCTTCAGGATGAATAGTCCTTAACAGCACAAGATGCAAGGTTTTTCACTAGGGAAATTTCAACAGAAGCAGTAAATGAAAGAGGGCAGGGAGCATTCTCTTGGCCTGGAGATGAAGGGCTTGGGCACAGTCCTTTTGCAAAGCCAAACTCTTGCACCTAGTAGAGCAGTGTGGCCATGTGCAACCTGGGACTGTCCCTGGCTTGTGCTCTTCCCAAGTCCAGGTGGCACCTGGGGAATGCTTATGGCACAAACAAAATCCCCATCAGACGGAGAGTGAGCAGGGAAGCCATAGGGACAACTGCTTGATGATTTGAGTCTCTTGTTCAGCTGTTTTATTCATGGATATGGGGTAGCCTGGGGCTGGTAGTGATTCTTTTTGTCATCTAGGGGTTTTTTGAAAATAAAGGTGTGGGTTTGCTGGTCCCTCACAGGATGGCTCTGAGCCATTAACATTCATAGATAGGAACAAGCAAGAAGAGATTAGGAAGAGAGAAAGATTCCCTCAGCCAAGTGAAATGACAGAGGCAGCTTTCAGGATGCAATTTCTTGCATTGAAACCATCCAGCGCTGCCCAGTGTGGAGCAAGTGCCATGGTCTCACTTTATATTTCATTAAAAAAATGGAATGTTAAGTCTGCCAAACACTGTAAGACATGCCTTGTTGCTTCATTCAACAATGGCCAGTTCTGGATGCAATTTAGAAACCCACCTAAGATCATTTGGTGTATGCAACAGAGCAAAGCCTTTCCCTAGTCCTCAGCTGAGGATCCTTTTGTGCTCCCAAGCATGAAAGCATAGTGTAGCATTTTAGAATATGTTTACTCAGTGCTACATAGTGTAGCCCATTTAACCTTGAACAAGAGGAATCAGTGACTAGAAACAGCACATCTGATGTAGCATGGGGCTCTGCTTGGTTGCTTAACCTCACCAGGGAGCACATTGCCCTAGGCTGAGGGTTGCACTGGCACTATTACCAAGCTGCTAATTTAGCCCTATTCCTGCTGCCCTGTTTTCTGCAGACATACAGTCAGGAGGTGACATTTCTCTCCGATGTAACCAGTTTTAAGGTGTAAGGTGTCTAATGTTAGGCACAGAGCTCAAAGATCCTCTATCTCCTCTGCATAAAGCCAGCACAGGGAATCTTTTGTTGGGGGCTGTTTGTGTTTTTAATTAGATGAATGGTCTTCATACTTGGAGGAATTCTTCAATTTGTTTGATTAGACCTTATTTGTGCATTGATTCGTATCGTACTTGCATTGTGTTCGGATTCCTTATCTTCAAAAAGGCCAATTATCCAGCCAGGGTCAAATAAGCCATATCACCATGTGCATTATTAGGTGTGTTTCATACTTCTGCCCTGTCTCACTTTACTGCTTTTCCTAGTCCAACACAAGCTGATGTACAAGGGTTATTAATGTGAGAAACCAAAGTGCAATAAGTTTCTTTGCTGCTACAGCAAAGCTGGAGGAATAGTTATCTTTCCAAAGCACATGTGGAGTTTTGTGCCCATCTGCCTGTCATAGGTTCAGGAAACGAGTCCAAAAATCATGAAGAGCAGGCTGATGATCCATCTAGCTGTGTAACCTGCCTTTAGCATCACTGCTGAAGTCACATCGAGTCTGCATAGGAGGGTGGGGATTATTCCACAGCAGAGATTCTTCTGCATTCCCGCTGAAGCATGGAAATTAAAAGTGCCCTGTGACTTTCGTATATAGCGTGATAACTGCTGCTGCTGCTTATTTTCCTTGTAGAAGCGCCTGATCATTTTTTAAAACTCCTGATCCATTAGCCTCAACGAATATCCTAAGAAAGCAATCCTGTTGTAATTCCAAAGCAGAATCTCAGGTATTTATCTGCTTTGATGGTGGGTGTAACCTGCCTTTAATTAACACGTGGAGCGGCTGGAGGAGAACTCGATGTAGTAATTTCTTTAATTTAGTAGCATGCACATGTGTATTTAGCAGCGTGCCCCTGGTGATCTGACAATTAGCTAATAATTCAGCTGCCTGGCACGACGGAGAGAAAGCAACCAGTTGTGATTGCAATAAATAAAAACATCCCGCTGCTTCTTCTCGGAATTTGAGGAAAATTTGCTTTCACGTCTGGCTTGGGTGTACGAGGGAATACTGACTTTTTTGACAAACTGCTGTGTGACATTTTACATTTCTTGAATTGCTTTAGAGTGTGAGAACATCACAGCCTTTTAAGAGTGGCTCCCACCAGTGAGTCATTATAATAAAAAAAGCATGCAAAAAAAGAAAACATGAAATATTAAGGGAGGCACCAGAATGATGCTGGGTTTTTAGCTGAACAAAAGCCATGGCTTGCTTGTCACTTGAGGAAGAGTTATGATGAAATTCCCATCCTGAAAGCATTCTTAAATTATAGTATTAGTGACAGGTTTGTAGTATGATTAAAATGAACTTGAAAATGTTCTCATTCCCCTCTTTATGGCAGTAGATTTGGCAATGGACATATTTAAAATTCAATGCAAAGGGAGGTGCTGTTGTACTACTTAGTTGCTTCCTGGACTATGTAGTTGTCAAGAGAACAACGTGTAAGTAGTCTTTGATGATTTACAGATGATATGATAATTAAGCTAATGAGCTTTTATGAAAAAGCTATCGCTTTGGCCCTATTTTACCCATGACAAAAATACAATTTGTTTATTAATTTACTTGTAGTGTGGTTATTATGCCAGGTCTCAATTGAGGACTTGCACTCCATTAGTGTTGATAAATACTCACCAGGAGACAGTTTGTGTGCCAGAGGACTCAAAGTGGTATTAACAAAGATGCGGTCTACATGACAGAATAGATGTGGGATATGAAATGAGGTTAAGATTGCACACAGAATCTATGACAGCTGGAAAGCAAACTGGAGGCTCAGGCCACTGAGTTAAGCATGAAACACTACTTTTCCTACCCTTTGGATTCTGTCAAGATACTTTTAGTGCCCATTGTTTCAGTTAGAATTCATTAATGTTTCCCCAAAATGTCCCCCTAAGGGCAACTGCTCCCCTAATACATCTGCAAAAGGACAGGTAATTTCTGAGGTATTTTTGTCCATGTTGTCAAAAGGAAGTGTGCAGGTATAAGAAGCTCTTATGTCTTTTTGCAAGAGATTTTTGTGCTGCACAAAGAGCACAGAGCAGAATTCATCAACTGTCAAGGGCTGTGCCAGCATATCTCTGTTCATGCTATTTGTGTACACCCTCCAGACCAAATGCTACTTGCCTTTTAGGTTAGAAACCTTCCCAAATGAGAGACCACACTCCCTGCAGTCCCTTCTGCCGTTCCCATGGAGCAGAGCCCATTCTAGCTCTGTCCCATCCCAAGAGGAAAGAAGAGCTGGTCCAAAGCACATGTGTAGGAGAGAGAGGTTTATGAGGAGTGGGGTCCTGTGTTACAGAGGGAGCAGCTCTCTGGCTGTTGTGCTGCTAGTATGTATTTCTACAAGTGTTTTGGAGCTGTGGCTAAAATTGATTTTGAAAAGGGAGTTAGTGGCTTATGTATTTTAAACTCAGCTGACCGTTTTTTTAGCTGGGTTCATATATACAAGTGCTTCACTGACAGAGGAGGGCACAGGGGCTTATGAAGCTTTCTCTCATCTCTTCTTTCACTGAAATCATCCTAATAAAAGATGCTAGTTTTCCCTACAATGACTCCCATTGCAACAATACCATACCTAACTAGACTATGTACACTGGGAGGTATCTACCACAAGTAGAAGCTGTCTGTTCCATATCTCTTGATTTCTGCTGTGTAATTGGGAAGAGAGGAGCAGGCATGCAAAGGGCTTGAAACTCAGTGGCACACCATGCCTGTGGGCACATACACCATGACCTTTGCTTATTCCTTCCCTGAAGACCTAAAACCCACTGCTGCCTTTTGCCAGGAACAGAGCCCTTCATTCATGGGAAATGCCCTCAGCTAAAAAAGCAGTCTCATACCCACAGAAGCACCTTGTGCATCCAGAAGGAAATAAACTCTACGTGTAGGCCAGACATAGGCAAATCCCACAGAGGTTTTGGGTTAGCTTCTGTTAATTGTATGCATGGAGAATTTAGTCTTTGCCCCTTTCTTTTTTGTAGTTTGTTTTTCTGTATTTTTATTCCGCCTTGCTGGGTGACCCTGCACAGTGCAATGCTGTGTTATGCACAGATATTCACACTGGCTGAAAAGCCAGCGCAGGTCCCAAAAGAGATACAGCTATTAGGGAGGTTGTACCCAAACTCATGGACAAGGTAATTTGCAGCAGTATTGTCACTCTAAAATGGCTGCTCTATTTTTGGGGTCTGGAGTTGCAGCCCCATAGTTGTGGCTGTGGATGTCATTGTAGAGACCTGTAAGGTGTTTAGGAACTTGTGTACTGTGCTGTGTCACATCATGAGGTGGAGATTTAAGTACTGTAGAAGGGTGCTTAAATTAAGAGGAAGAGTTTGGGGCACTGTGTTTCCTTAATGGTGATCATTCATTGCCTGTCATCTTTCAGCTGCACGGAGAAAGGAGAGGGATGTGTGACAAATTAAAGCAGTAAAGGAAATCCTGCATTATACGCGATAATAAAATGTATGGCCATATATTGAAATTCTTTTGTGAAATTCAGGGTGTCCTTAAGAGCAAGGGGCAGTATGAGCCCATAGAAGTGGTACACACAGTGCCAGTGTCAGCGGAGGCAGTGCTGTGGAAGGTGAGGTGTAGCTAATCCACCACACGAATAAGCAGGAGCTGATTATGTTGAGACATGTTCAGAGATCCAGATGGCCCAAGCTGAAATGAATTAATGGTGGTTTTCTTTTTATTTCCTTTTTCTCTCCTCCTCAGGTGGAAGAAAGCTACTCCACCAGCAGTCCTTCCAAAGGGCTCTTCTCCAAAGGGCTCCAGAACCGACCTTCCAGCCCCGTTTCTGCCCCTGTGAGATCCAAACATAGCCCTGGCTCACCCAAAACAGTGTTCCCCTTCCCCTACCAGGAGTCTCCCCCACGCTCCCCACGCCGAATGAGCTTCAGTGGGATCTTCAGGTCCTCCTCCAAAGAGTCCTCCCCCAATTCTAACCCGTCTACCTCTCCTGGGGGCATCAAGTTTTTCTCCAGATCAAGAAAAAGTAAGAAATTGCTCATGTTATTTCAGGAAGATACACAGTACCTCTGGGCTTGGCCCATTCTTTACCTGCGGTAGTGAAGTAAGTGCAGATGAGGCATGTGCTAATTTTTCGTTATCGCTTTCACTGATCATGTGTTTTGGGTTTCTGACATGCTGGCCATTAGGGTATGGCCTCTTCAGGGCCATGGACACCTACACAGCATTAAGGAGGGAAATCACACTTCCAAGCTTTGCTTAGGATTCCTGCATCCGCCTCAGTGGGAGTTTTCTGGGGGGTTTCACTGAGGCTGGTTGGATGTCAGCACTGGGGCTCGACAACAGCTGGAGATGTTCATGGGGTTTGCAATGGAGGTGGGCGCAGAAAGAACATCATCTGAGCAGCTAACAGAGACTTGCTCTGTAGACTCCATTGAGAATTTCTGCTCTTCCTTTAAATAATATTTCTCTGCCCTGTTGTAGGAGGGGAAGGAGACCTTTACTGCATAGAAGTGACCGATACATTTTTCCAATCAAATGACCATTAAGGGAGTGTTTGAGCTCCTCTGCCAGAATATGGAAGGCATCATAGACCTGTATGGTTCAGAGCACTTGCTGCTTTATATCGGGCACAAATTGTTCCTCTTCAGCAGCCTGTGGGCTAATGCACCATTAGGGCTCAGAAATGAGCTGACTAAGAACAGGCTTCAGTTTTAAAATTTCCTTGTTGAATAAAGGTTCCCAGTCCTGGTCTGCAAACCCAACCTGGCCTACCCAAGGGGTTAGTGGCTATAGGAAAGGAATAGAGTTACAGAGAAAAGAGGGGACTATCAGATCATAGTGCGTTTTCCTTCTGTGAACAGAAGAAATAACTCGGTGATAAATTGTTGGCAAACCTTCTGTGACAATGTAGGTAGAGTATTAGTGATGTGTATACCTATGATTGGCTATATGTTTCCTGCAACACATTGGTAACTTTCAGTGACTTTAAATAGTACAGAGGGGCCTTCTGGTTTTTCTTTATCAGAAGTTACCCTAAAAACATTAATTTTAATCAGAACAAGTAATTTCTTAGTGACTTTTATGCACAAGAACTGAGCTGTAGAAAGCCATATAGGATTTTTTCCTTATGTTCATGGGAAGTCCTGCTGCAGCGTAATTGAAATGGCATCTTTCCCAGTCCTTGTCTCTCTCTAAAACACCTTCAAGAGACTGAAAGTAGCAGGCAGTGTTTCTGAAGGACACGAAGTAGACTCCAAGCATAATTTCTATTCAAGGACGTTTGTTCTTCTCTGCTTGAAGTTCAAGTATGCTTTTATGCCCTTTCTCAAGCCTCACGATAATTACAGTCCATTTATGCTCTTCTTGCTAGTCTACATATATTTAAATACTGTATGTAACATGCTATTGAGTACGCAGAGAGGGGCTGGTTGCTGCAGGAGTAACAGCAATATACACTGCATAGCAAAGCCATCTTGTGACTTTTCAGTCAATTTATCCAAGCGAATGGCACTGTTTTAGTCCTGGCTATGTACAACAGAATAGTAAATAAATCAGTCTTCCAGTGGTCAGCAAAATCCTTTGGATAAGGTCACATCGCTGTCACAGGAACAGGCTTGGAATGGAGCCATGCTATATTTGAGCTAACAGAGGATACCCATGACCCTGCTACTCCAGAGAGGGTTGCAGGAATCGTGCTGGGCTTGGATGTTTGTGCTCTTTTGCTCTTAAGACAGGAGGGACAGCCTTTTGGAAAAGGTGTGTTGATTAAAACTGATGTTTAAACTGATAACTCTTCACATGCTGCAGCTTTTTGCAAAATGGTAAGAATCTTTCTTACCAAGTGCTTTCATATGGTTTAGCTCTCTTACGGAGAGACTAATGCACATGCATGCCCTTTACTAGCACGTTAAAGTAGATATTATTCATAGTGTGCTAAACAGGGGTTGATAATGAATTAGACTCTGAGGCTTTACTATATTTAATTACATTTTAGTGACTTTCATGTAACAAAAATTTCAGGACTTCAGGAAATATACTGGTTAGCATTACTCTCATATTACATAGTTTTTCAGAAGGAAAGCTTTTGCATTTTGCTACTTTGCAGATAAAGAATAACCCCGTGTATTGCAAAATGCTAAATTAATTAGTTATACCCCACTCAAAACAAAGCCTCTGCAGCTTGAATAGTATTTCCTGAGTACCAAGACTTCTCAAACACTTCTCAGAACAGATAATATCATATCTTTGCAAATACAGGCTGAGCACAGACTGGACTGAGAGCAGCCCTGAGGAAGAGGACTTGTGGATGTTGGTTGATGAGAGGCTCAACACGAGTGCTTAAAGCTCAGAAACCAACCATGTCCTGGGCTGCATCAGCAGCAGTGTGAACAGCAGGTCAAGGGAGGGGATTCTCCTCTTTTACTCTGCTCTCATGAGATCCCACCTGCAGGACTGTGTTCAGCTCTGGGTCCTCCAACATAAGAAGGACATGAACCTGTTGGGACAAGTCCAGGGAAGGGCTACAAAGATGTCTTTAAACTGAAGATGGCTTTGAACTGAAAGAATGCAGATTTAGATTAGATATAAGGAAGAAATTCTTTACTGTATGCGTGATGAGACACTGGAACAGGTTGCACTGAGAACCTGTGGCTGCCCTATCCCTGGCAGTGTGCAAGGCCAAGGTGGACAGGGCTTTAAGCAATCTGTGGAAGGTGTGCCTGCCTATGGCAGGGCGTTCAAGCTGGGTGATCTTCAATGTCCCTTCCAACCCAAGCCCTTCTGTGATTCCGTGATAAGCTGTGCTGAAGAGCTGTGAGAGGAGCTAAACGTTCACAGGGATCCATGTTTTTGAAGGTGCATAAATGCTTCACTGCTCAAAGTTGTCACAAACTATGTGATTAAAATCCCATTCTCTCAAGCAGCTTTGGATACCTGTGTTGAAAGTGAATGAGACTTAGGTTGTTTTGTCTGAAATGACTGTGAGTGCATTAAAATCAGTTGGACTTGTCATGTTTGCTTGACTTTACAGCCCTGCTGGTGCTCTCTTAATGATATTGAAATGAAAATTAGCTCTGTGCTGGGCTGCATTAGGAGAAGCATCACCAGCAGGTCAAGCAAAGTCATCCCCCCCCCCTCTGCTCAGCACCAGTGAGACACATCTGTAGGGCTGGATCTGTTTCTGGGCTCCTCAGTGGAAGAGAGGCAGGGGCATATTGGTTCAGCAAAGGGCCACTGTGAAGGTCAGGGACTGGGGTGCATGATGTAGGAGGAAGAAGAACTTTTTGCTGTCTTCAGTTACCTAACAGGGCTATGGAGAAGGCAATACCGGGCATCTTGGGAATGCCCATTGAAAGGGCAGGAGGCGGAGAGGGAAGATCCAGGCAGGTGTAAGAAAAGTGTCCTTGATGGGGGTGATGCAGCTTTGGAGCAGGGGTCTGGAGGGGCTGTGAAATTGCTGCCCTTTCAAATTTTAGCAACTTTACTGGACAAGGCTGTGAGCATCCCAATTGAAAATTGAAGCCTTACTTTGAGCAGGGGTTGGACCAGAGACCTCCAGAGGTCTCTCCCAACTGCAGCTCTTCTGGGAAACTGCACTGGAGCCTTCCCTTTGGGTTTATAGCAGATCTGTGTTTTATTCAGGCAATCTGTAATTAAAAAAAAAAAAAAAAAAAAAAAAGAAAAAGAGAAAAAGGACCAGATTAGAGTTCACAGGGATTTGGGGTTTTTTTGCCCCCTGCTTTCTGTGAAATGAGCCTGTGCTGAGCTCCCTTCCCTATCATCATGGAGAAGTATGTGGGGGAAGTATATGCGGTCTTTGTTTTAAATGGCATACCCATCTTCCCTCCACTTCCTCCTCCTACACATTGTTCAAAACACAGACTAACCTGTTACTCTGCATATTTGTTGTTTTTCTTGGAAGCAACTTCTTCCTCACTTGTTTTCATTTTAAAGGCTATGTGTGGTATTCTCAGTGCTTTCTTTCCCATGCAGTTGCTCTTTTCCCACCGAAGTTATCTTGCCTTTTGAACATATGCAGTTTAGGAAGGGCATTAATGGTTAGGGTAGGGCAATACTAATAGAGAAAGTGACTTGCAGACATGAGGCTTAAACCATTTTCCACTCAAGGGTGGGAGTTTAAAGCTGTTGCTCATCTTTAATACTGTATCTCTTGATTTGGCAATAGCCAAAAGCTCATCTTTGTGTCTTTTCCCTTTTGTTACCCCAGTTCAGCAGCTGGTCAAAACCCCAGCGCTCTGATCTGACAAAAGATATGCCTTGCAAGGAAAAACGCCTTCCCACAACGTGTACTTGGCTGCCAGCCACTTCAGGTATTTTGTAAGTGCAGCTTCAAGACAGCAAACTGCTGGTTGCGGCTTCATGTCTACATCTCATCTTTGAGAAGGCAACATATCCACCTCAGGCCCCTCTGGAAGAGGTTCTGTGGGGACCTTTTTGGGTGAGGTGTGTGCTTGGCCACTGGTGCAGCCCCTTTGGTTCAGGAAGTTCACTGCAGAAAAACCCAAGACAGCTCTTTGCGTGCTGGGTTTCTGTATAAGTGCTTTGAAAGGTAATTCTTGGCTTTTTGATTTCTTTTATGTCTGAGAATTTCTTTGCAACAGCACTAGCAGACCGACAGTTGAAAACTGAGTATGGATTTAGGAGGAATTAAGCTTGGCTTTGAGGTGATGCTGATGGCTTGCTAGTGCTCTTCCCACACACTATGAATCTTGGTAGATGCAGTCCCACCCCGTGCTGCCCACCTTCCACTTTCCAAAGCCAGGCACCTTCTGCAAGTGGAGACTTGGGTCTTTGAGATATAGAGCTCAGTACTTGGGTTTTACCCATCAGCGTGGGCAGGTGAGCAGCCATGGAACATCGAGCAATTACATTTTAATTGGATGCAAAACAAGAGTCAATTGGAGTTACCTGTAGCTACCAAGAGGCTTCTACAGAGCTGACACAGATCTCCTACCTGTTTTTTCAGGAACAACAGGAATGAAGGATGAGTGAAGAGGTGCAAGCTGAAGTTTGAAGTGCTGTGAAAAGTGACTTCAAACTTGATATTTTGGAACTGCTTCCTAAGTTGTCTTAGGTTTGCTCAAAACAGCATGAACTGCTCTCCTGAGGAACAACTTGGGACCTGATGCTCCAAGCAAGATATTGTTGAGTCTTGGCTGCGTTGGGTTCGCATTTCTCTTGTGTGCCAGTTTGCATGCCAAAACAAAGAAGTGTCACAAACTTACTCTCAGTAAAGCAAACTGAGGTGATCCAGAATAAACATAGGAGGACAACATGCACTGGGGGAAAACACAATTCAGATTACACTTTTCTTGCGTAAGCTGTCGATTCAGAGCCAGTACATATACAAATAAATGAGGAGAGCTTTATTTTACTGAGTAGGAATTAGAGAGGCTGCAGATAGGCTTAAATCAAGTACCCCAAATATTTAATTTGAAGTAGGTGTTTGTATGCAATTTCAATCATTAAAATGTATTTTTTAACATGGGGCTGAATGCCCCATCTGAAGGATAGGGGAGCATTTTCCAGTCCTGCCTCACCTTTCAAACCCATCAGTTCGAGTAACAGCAGTTCTCATGACATATTGATAGTGCTGCCAGTTTTAACAGCAAAGGAAATCAATTGAAAGGTTTCCATTGACTTTAAAGCTTTGGGCTGTGGTGGATGGGATTGAAAGACAAATTTAGCTCAGAATTGAAAGTTGCTTACAGATCTTTGAGCTGAAAATTACACAGCTTTCAAATGCCTGGAAGCTGGTGGTCAGATTTGAATCACTGAATTTGCACTGTATTTGAGGAAGGAAATGGTTTTCAGTATAAAATTTTAATTTTCTGTCTTTTTGTAGTAATTTTTCTCCTTATGAACTTTAATGCTATAAACTAAATTTTTAGACCACCGGGGTTCATAAGGAGGGCTCCTGGTGCTCTAATAATGAACACACAGATAGTCGTGGTTTTTTTCTTCAGACTGCAAGATGCAATGCAGAATGGTTGTCGTATATTTTTCTCATTGTAAGAGTTTATTTTCTTGGAGAACAACTTGTGGTTAGACTGTGCCCTCTTTAAGAAAAGCTTATGACTGTACTAACTTTTACCCATAGATGGAGCAAGCAGCTCTCTATTTGCAATAGCCCGGGAAAGAAAAGGGGAAAACCCCATGTTCAGCTCCACTCCTTTGAAGGCCTCCCGACTGCGCTAAAGCTTCACTTCAAGCATTAATTTGTACCCTCCCCAGATTTTACTCCATATTCATGGCATATAGGTAGCAACTTGCAATGAAGCGGAGTTTAGTCCAAGGCAGGCAGCTGTGAAGGGCTGGCAGCCAGAAGCAGGCGTTTCATGCACCATTGACTCAAGCTATTTCAATCCGTTATTCTTTAGGAATGCCTTCCTGTGACACTCCGTGCTATACATTGGGCTGTCCTCCTTCGTGCCAGCTGATGGAGTCTTTTTTCTTTGCTAACTTGATAAATTCATCCCGTAGTCTTGGACCCTCTCTGCCTTCAGACAACATTTGTAAAGAACCATCAATTATAACCTGTATTGAGATGCTGAATAGCTAAAGCCACTTCCATCTTCAGTTTTCCAGCTCTGTTCACAGTCACCCTGCCTTCTGAATGGGCAGGTGGGTGGGATACCAGAGGGAAAGGACATGAGGCAGCTTTGGTTTCTGGCTGTGACTGCCCTCACCATGTAGGATGAAGGGAGCAGGTTGGGGAAGGCTGGGGCTGCTCCGTCCCAATTCACCTTGGGAAGGTGGTGTAGGATCTTCCATCATTATCCCATAAAAGCCAGGAAAGGAGCAGAGCTGTTTGTCTTCCTTTATGTTCCAGTACTGCTGTGCAAAAACATCTCATCATAATTTATCAAGCTTGCTTTGCCTGCAGACAGGGAGACTGTCACTGTTCATTTTGGTCTCGTCTACACTAGAGAAATGGCTTTTTGCAGACAACATGTGTCAGTACTGCTGCAACAGAGCTGGTGCCACACTCAGCTTTGCATGGCCAAAGACCAGCCTCATTCAGCACCGTTTCTCCAGCCAGTAACTGACGTCTGCTGTCAGCAATAGGTGATTTTTTCTGATTAAAATGAGGCTGTGGTGTTTGATCTTAATTTATTTGGAATATCTTTCAATGTGCTTCCCTTTTCACCTCAGTTTCCTATGGCAATTAAGTGAAGTGTGGTTTTATATGTTTACCACTCTTTCTAAGCAAGCAGGATTTTTTAGTCTCTCTTCAAATTACTGATGATTTAGATGCAATAATGCAAGGGAAATTTCTAACTTTCATCTGTAAGGTATGGTACAGACCTGCAAACAGATTCAGTCCCATCTTTTCTCTCTTTCCTGGGGTTTAAACTATGGAGCATGCCGTAAGAGATCAGACTTTTAAATATCAACCAAGTTAGTATTTCTCATGATGTATAGACAAGACCTTAGTTTTATATTTGCTCTTTTAGTGACTGCTGCTGGCATGCAGAGGAAATAGAAACTACGATTTGAACATCTCTAAAGGCTGAGGAACCCTGATGGCATTTCAGTGCTGGTCTTCTTGGTGTCCTTTGGTAAGAGAGGTCTGCAGAGCAGTGCTTATATACATGTGACTTTGTTCCCCCCCAGATAGAAATGTAAGCAACAGTAGAGCTAAAGAGGGAGTTTTAAACTCTCAAGCTGGCTAATCATAGAGAAGCATAATCACAGAAGAACATTTGGAAATAATTTGTAGGGGATTTTTTTGTGGTTATGGGTTGGCTTGGTTATAAATGCTGGAGAAATCCCACTTATTTTAGTAGGCTTCTTCACACATCTAACGTTAAGTACATTGTTTAACCTGAATCTTAGTAAATGTTAGTCACGATCACATTGAAAATGCATTGTGCATCCCAGCTCTTTTGGTATGCAGTTAGAGGCTGAAGTATTATTAATCACTCAAGGTATCAGATCCAAGCTTTGCAGATATCATGGGTATTCAGCTTCTTTAGATAAAGTCCACTGAAAAATGGGCTGAATAAACATGATAAATGTTAAACAAATCACTATGCTGATCTGGAAAAATATGGAATGGAAGATCACAAGGCAGAAAAAAATGGATGGTTTGGGGAATATATTATGTGTAGCAGAGTAAAGCACATTTTTAACTCCCAGGCTCAGTCCAGCGGCCTCTAGCTTGTGTGTGTGAGTTTTGGACTAAATGAAAACACTGACTTTGAACAGAAAATAAAAGCCATAATAATGATAGCAAATGAATGTGCATTGTGAGAGTCAATAGGGTGAGGCATTGATCTCTCTCGTGTCTCAACTTGTGGGCTTTGTGGAAATGAATCTTTGCTTTTGCTTTGTGGAAATGCAACCTTTGGGGCTGTGAAAGCATCTCGACGGAGAGGCCTGGTAATAACCAGTGATTAGTCTGAGAGGGTTTTAAGGACTTCACATAGACTCTGCTACTTGCCTGCATGAATTACTAGATTTGTTCCCTGTTTCAATTTTTATTTTGTTTTCCTGTTGACCATGAACACAACTGAAGATAATATTCCCATTCATATGGGAAGAAAGCATGGGCAGAAATGACAGTCTTGCAGCTAAGCTGCTTGGTATAAACCATCTCATGAGCTGTCAGTGTCTGCTTTAGCACCACATCACTGACAGAGTCACGAGTGGGCAAGGAGAGCCTGTAGCATCTGTTTTGATTTGATCAAGCATTATTGCTCCTTATAGCAGCTTGTATACAGCAGCAGTGATCATCCAACTACAGAGTTGTCATTGTGGATTGTTTCAGGGTTGGTTTGGGTTTTTTTTGGTATTACTATTTTTCTTCTCTACAGGCTTCCTGCTATGCCCTTTTCTATTGCAGTTTACCCAGTGTTTGAAGAGTCTTCTCTAAGTATTTATTGTCTTAGATTATGGAAAATATTAATATGTGTGTACTCGATATGCAAAGTAAATATGTGGAGTCTTTGATGATCAACCATCAAAACACCTCAATTTCTTAGCTTTTTTGAAGCTTGCCTTGGGATTTCTATCAACACACTTTATTAGTAGGCAATTGCAGAAGTTTGCAGTGGGGTTTCTTTATACTTAGCTTCTTGCAGTATCATCTGCTGCTTACAGCTTTCAGAACCTGAAAGTGCAGCTTTGAAAGCTCCATGTAGTTATGTGACGCAGGACTGCAGTGACAAGTACCTGTGGGTAGCTGCGCCAGATAATGCCACATTTTGTGAGCCCAAACTGCATCTCCCTGGGAGCGCCTATATTATAGTGAAACATAGGTGCCCTCCTGTGGGCATCCCAGTGCTTCTGCTTGCTGTATGGAGAGGCTGGGATTGCCTCGCTTGCCTGGAGATGCTTTGGCTTAGGTTCTGAGCAGGATGCTAAGGACTTTTTATTATGCTTCCATTTTCTTTTCTTCTAAATCCATTCAAACAGCAGGGGCTAAAAACATCCCTCCCTCCAACCTGTGTAATGGCAATGATTTCAGCAGTTGTTCAGGAAAACAACTTCTCTCCTCAGTCCCAGGAGGGCTTGCATTGCCCTCAGGTCGGGAAGTGGCCCTCAGTATCAAGATAGACTTTTAGTGCCGTTAACAAATGCACGGACCCTAATGCAATTCACTTTCTGGCTAGCGAAGGCATGCAAAGGTAAGCCATTAATCACATATTCTTCAACAAACACTGGTATTTGGGAATTCAGAGCGTATCATTTCAGGGTCACTGTGAATGTATCTGCTTCATTGCCTGCCTGAGCTGGGCAGGTTTGGTGTCAGATTTGTTTGCTTAACCTCAGTCTAAGGTTTCCATAGCTTGTTCACAGTCTTTCCACAGAACCTTTTAATGGTGAGAGAACTGTGCTTGGCAGCGCGAGCTGTAACTCCAACAGGATGATGCTGTTTGCTGTTATGCAGTTGCTCCAATTTCTCTTGCATGCCAGTGTGCTCCCGTAGCTCTGAGCAGCCAGAGGCCAAAACCAGCTTCAATCCATGAGAAATAAAAATCCACATCTAAATGCTATGAAGGTCAAGACTTTCTGGAGAGAGGGTGGAAGAATTGCATATGAGCTAATGCTCAGTACTGGAACAAGAGTAGCTCCAGGTGGCAAATAGTGCCTGTGTTATTTACCCTGTGTTTAATGTCTCTCTTAAGTGCCTGCCTCCTTCATGGTTGCTAGAGAAGGGGAGAGCTTGGCTATGTTAGGTGAACCTTTGAAGGATTTCTGACAGACAAGAAGCACAAACAGCAGCTGAAGTATGTGGCCACGTAATGAAAATGGGCTTTTGGCATAGGAGCCCTCAGCAAGGCAGCACTGGCCTAAACTTGTCTGGGAGAGCTAACCTCAAAAGTAAATCGGCACAAGCATTTAGATGATCAGATAGCTAATTATTTTCATCTTTTAGAAGAAAGTATTGCTTCTTTCAGTAAATTTAAATTAATTAAAACATGGCTTCTTCCCCTGCAAAGATCCAATTCTGTTGTATTATGGGTGTTTAAACACATACGAATTTCTACATCTGGCCTTCTCAGAGTGCAGAGGGGAAGATTTGACCATTTGGCTCTGAATATGGTAGAATGATTTCCAGGCTTGAGTGCCTGAAGTTTATGGTATAAATTCCTGCTGAGACATCTAAGCCAGTGGAGAAATAAAATGACATTCTTAATGAAACAGAAAAACCCAAGCAAACAAAAAAAAGAAATATTTTGACCAATTTCAGCAATATTTGCTTGTCATCCCTATGAAGGTGGTGAACAATAACCAATAGTTTTCTACTTGGGGTTCTAAGTTTCACTCTGTTGGGTTTTCAAAGCAAGAGGAAAGCCATTACTTCAAATGCAGTCAAAAGCACTCTCATTGACAAAAGCCTAATTACGACCCTTCCCTCCTCAAAAACATTAATAGTGAGTAATGAGGATTATTGTGGATCTGACATCTTGTATGTTCGCTGGTATTCGCGGAAATCTTTCAAGCAAATGCTGGGGATTAGCACAAACCAGTTTGTACAGCTGTCTAGATTTTGCTGGATCACAATCCCAGTCAGCAGAAAAATACGTGGTTTATCAACAAATCCTGGTGGTGAGGGAAGACAGGCAGGGAGAGATGTCTGAATTTAGAGAAGAGGTCAGGGGCTATGAGGTAATAGGTATGGGTTTGCTGCAGTAGTTAGGAGCATCTCCCTGGTTTTCATAGTTGTAGAAACAAAGACCAAGAAAGAAACTGAGGTTTCTCTTTTCTCTTAATTACATTAAGATATTGAATTAATGGCCATCGCTTTGTTATTCCTTTGTAGTGGTCCATGATTCCTTCAAGTTTGCTTCACTGAAGTGGACTTCCACTCTAGTGTTATCCAGACTATTGAGGTGAAGAATGTGTCAAAAATATCAGAATATGAAAATGAAAAACCAAAAATAAGCATGTCTTATTTATGAATGTTATATGGAGCATCTTCATGTAACAGTAGCACACATAGAATCATAGAATCAAGTAGGTTGGATCTTTAAGATCATCAAGTCCAATCATTACCCCAGGGCTGCCAAGACCACCACTAAACCATGTCACTAAGGCCCTCATCTACCCAGTTTTAGGGCACTTCCAAGGATGCAAAGGTGGGGGAAAAGGTGATGTGGCAGTTCTGTGCAAGGAAGATATCCTCAGGGAGGTCTCTGCCCCCAGTGATGTTTCACTTTTTCCTTTAACTGCAGAGTTTTGGTTTGATGAAAGGAGGTAAAGTCTCAGGTATTTTTTCACATGAATAAGCCCTGGTGGAGACTGAAGGACGGTGACTACTTTGGGATTGTCCCCAACCTCACAGGATGGTGCTGGAGAATCATATGGCCATTACAGAGGGTGAAACTGGGGGCAAGGCACCTTGTTACATGTGACTGTGGCAGGGGCTGGAGCTCTGGGTGTCTGCACCCATCTCAGTAGCCCAGGAGAGCTTGGGATGTACAAGTAAGAGGAGGAGAGGGGAAAATCCTTGAGAAACTGGCCTTAGGTCAGCTTTTGTTCCAACTGCAGTTTCTTGGCATGGGTTTTGTTATTAATGACATGTCACTGCAATTAAATCACATTAAAGTCAAACAAGCTGCTGATGAGCATCGCTCAGAAGTCACGCTGCTGTTAAACTGATCCGTCATTCTAGGATGAGCAGTGCCTGAAGCTTTGTTTGGAATAGCTGGAAGCCACCATAGCAATTAGAGAAAGCCTACATCACCTTTCCATTTGGAAAAATGGTATATGAAGAGAATGAACACTGCCAGTGGAGGAGCTTACAAAAGCAGACAGCTGTGCTGCAGAATGAGAAACTTAAACCTGCTGCAAGCAGCTGCTTCCCTGGGGAGCCCAGCCACAAACCCTGGGAGTGAGAATGTCTGTGGAGCTCTTATCTGCACCACCTGCACCATACCTTTAACCGTAGCTTGGCTCTAGTTTAGCTGAGAGAGCCAAGAGAGGGTACAGCTGCACTGGACTGGAGATCTCATTTGTGCTTGGAAAAGAAATGTGGATTCACACCTTCTTTTCACTCTTTTATTGCATTTTGTATTTAAGAAGAGGTGTGCAGCTGGGAGGAGGTGAGTTTTACTCATGCACTTCTGGGTCTTCGCTGTGAACGTCCTGGCGCTGCCTCTGTGCACCGTCTTTTGAATCTTCAAGCCATCCAAGCGCTCTTCCAGTTTCCAGCCACGAGAGGCTCCGTGAGGGCAACAGCCGAAAGCATCACTACAGAATGAGCCTGTTGAGTTACCTTCACCTTTTGTGTCCCTTCCAGTTTTAAAGCTGAAAACAGATGGTATTTTTAAGGGCTTGTTTCTGCTTCAAGCTTTCTGTCTGTTTTTTTTCACAGCATCAGTTATTTTTCCGTGTAAATCTTTTACCAGTGTTTAAATTGCAGGACTGCAAGTGCTATGTCAGAAAGGTGTCTTCTCCATGCAGAGCTGTTGAAGCCAGCACAGTGTCCAAAATCTCATGCCTGCTACTGCTGTGATCATAGAACCATAGAATTAACTTGGTTGGAAAAGACCTTTAAGATCAACTCCAACCTTTACCACTGGGATGCCAAGACCGCCACTGAAGTGTGCCACTAAGGGCTCCATCTGTATGTTTTATGAATACTTCCAGGGACAGTTATTCTACCACTTCCCTGTGAAGCCTGTGATGAAAGGGAAAACAGAATTTCACTGTGTAGATGAACCTAACATGTTCACTTCTTTGTGGCTGGAATCAGTTGGAAGGAGCTGCAAGGTTATGGTACATGTTCTTGTTGCGTTCAAGTTTTATTTACTCTGTTAAAGTGATGCTATCATGATGTTTACTGATGATATATGGATTTTATTTTTTTTGGTGAAGCAATTGCAAGGAGCAGGAGAGAATGCCCCTTGCTTCCTTCAGTGCGGCTAAACCAAGCCTTTCGCCTGTGCAGAAGGGCACTGATGTTTGGGATGGGATGGTTGAAAGAGAGAGTTGGCTGTTTGCCTATTTAAATAAAAAAAGTGACACTAAAGAAAGTACCTGAACAGCACATCATTTCCTTTGGAAAATAACCCCACACGGTGCTGAAATCTGCTACTGTGGAGCGCCAGCATAACTGTGCATCGTTCCTCACTTACAGACCAAGTCAAGGACCAGTCTGGAAAAATGATCTGCAGTGGACTTATTTTTTACTTCTCTGTCATCTAACTGCCAAGAAAAGGAATTCAGTGCTGGATTTTTTATATGCACTTTGGTCCTGTTTCTGTTTCTGCCTCAAGCTCTCTCTCAAGTCCTTCCAGATTCTTTACCATCAAAAATAATGCAAGACTATAGCACTTCACTAAATGACATCCAGAACTGTTTCTTCAAACACTAAAGCACAATTAGACTGGGAGCAGGACAGCAGTAAGGGGAAAGACTTGAGATATTTGCTTCCTTTTAGAGTAGCCGAATTTTTGCCACCAGTGTAAACCTGGAATCCACCCACTAATTAAAAACTAGCAGGTGCTCGATCGTGCTCTTTTTTTCACTAGGACTCCTTGGATACCCACCAGTAATGACTTACTGTAAGCACTCCCTGGAAAGCAATGTTAAATCTTGCTGCCTTCTGCTTTGGAAGTCATGGAGAGACAGCTGAGCAAACCTCAGCAGTGGCAAGTGCAAAACATAACATACTGCCATTGGGCCATGGTAAAGAAGGAGCCAAATCTTAATCGTATAAACAGATTCTCATATACTTCCCCATGCTATTTTATACAGTGCTTATATAACTGAAAAGATTAACCTTGGAAGAAGGCAGCTAGAAAAAATACTTTTACGGCTTCATATTTACGGTTTTACTATGGCCAAGGAATTAGTTTGCATTTTACAAAGCCAAAAAGTGGGGGAGGAGAGAGGAGGAGGGATGCGAATAAGGGGAGATGTTTGCACGGCTCTCAGAATGTTAAAGAAAAACTAAAATCCAGAGGAGTTACGCTTGTCAAATGCAGACACGCAGGCAAATCCTATACTGGAGCAAGACTCGGTATCCAGGCAACGTCAACACTTTTGCTAAGCTACTGCCAGCGCTGCTGACAGCTTTTGCCACTTTATGGTCGCAACGAAGAAAGAAAATGCCTGACATCACTGAAATTCTTAAGAATTAGTTTCTGTTCCGTCCAGCAGATGCAAGGCTCAGCAACACACAGCACATGAGCATCTTGCAAACATTCAGAGGGAGAAAGCCTTTGATGGCTAGGAAGGTAAGGGATTCCACATTTCTCTCTAAACCTGGCACTTCATCTTCCCAGAGTTTCTTATCCCCTCCCTTGGACACTTAGATACTTACTGTGCATGAGGGAATGGATCATGTTTGATTAAGCCATTTACAAGCAACTTCTGGCACTGCATTATAGGTTGTAGAATTAGTGGAGCCCTTTGCTGTGCTAAGAGAGCCTCCACCTCTTCTTTCCTAGTTCTTTTTGCACACTGCAGTACTCAAGTGCCTAAATAAGATAGGAACTTCATTAATATGCTAATAATGTTAATATACGAAGGGAAGAAACCCTTGCATTTGCAGTCTTAAAGGGGTAAGCTGTAGCTGATGGGTGCAGAATACATACAGCCCAGTGGGCTTAGTGCTGCGAGGCTTTAGGGCCTGTGCTGCACAGCAGGTAAAGGAAGGACACTAGTTTGCTGTGTTCACTTACCAAAACACAAGTACTTTGTGCTGGAAGTGTTAATACAGCAAAGCTAAACCTTTTCTTGGAGCTGAGAAGTTGAAACTGTTGAGGAGCCAGGCTCATGCTTTGCTGTGGATCAACACAGGGACAACTGAGCGCTTTCCAGGCACAGCTCTTGGAGCAAAAGCAAAACTGTTTTTCACCTTGGGAAGTGCCTCGTGACAGCAATCAAGAAAAGGCTGGTAAGCCACATGGAGCTTCCTAAGCATTAAGGCCAAGTAATGCAAAACCCAGTAAAACTGGTTGCTATATGAAGATGTTTAGCTTGCTGCTCGCTAAGAGCTAAGTGTATTACGAGGAGGTGCATGGGGATCTGCTAAACTGCAGGAAGTCCTTTGGCCTCTGCTGGTGCCCCATGCCTTCCCTCCCACAAGGGATTTGTGCAGGCTGTGATGTGACAGGTTTCTGCAGGCAAGGGAGGGTAAAAACTGGGGCAGAAGCATCCATCTCTGCTCTTGGCTCCCCCCAGGCTTTGTGTGTGACCCTGAGTGGATCTTCTCTGGGTTTTGGTGAAGTTTCATTAATTACTGTAGCCTAAGAATGTTAGTTTTGTATTAGGTAACTGTAAGTAGGGAGGGCCGAAAGGTGAAGGGGGAATTTGGAAGGATTGATTTAGGCTGGTGGTGTTGAGGGCTGTTACTCGAAGTAAAGACCAGCAGGACCTTCCTTGTCAATGCTCTGCTTGATGCAGGAGCTTGTGTTATGTCTTTTAACATGTGCAGAAACAAAACCCCAGACACTCAAATTAATATAAAGACTTCTTTGAGAAGCTCAGTTTTTCTGTCAATGAGCCTGGTTTTTGCTACTGAGGCCAGTGGGAGTTTTGTCTCTTGGACTAGGGTTGATGCTTTCCACCATGTGCTTGCGTTGCCCCACTCCAGGCAACTCCTGAAGACGCAGGGATTTTGCTGTTTGTCTTTGAAAACATAGGCTTGTAATGGATATAGCAGCAAATAAGTATGAAGGAAAGCCAGGAACCTGTGATCACCATGAGTACCTACTTCACCTGATATAGGTCTTTGTTTTCTGTAAGATTTTTTATTATCTTTCTGGTTAATAGGGATAGAAAAGGGATTAATCTAAGCATAAGACTCTTGCAGTGCAATAACACACAGCATCTGAAGACAGCTTTTCACCTGAAGCTCTTACAGAGATGATGGGAGTTATCCCTGGCTGTGCAATTGCCTGGTAGCAGAGCAGAGAATAAACCCAGAGTCTATTAATGCCATATTCAGCTTCATTTCAGAGTTCCTTTCTCCCCTCCTCTGCCCTGTAGGTATTTTATTATGACTGGAAACAACCTACCTGGTTTAAGGAATATGTAGCTTGGAGCAATAATTTCTGTTTGTGACTATTAGCACAGAGGTTTTTAATGATTTTTGCTCCAGTGACATGCTTGCAAATAAGATATCAAACTTGCCAGGTGCTATTGCTAGCTGCCAAGGTGATGACAGTGTGGGGTTTTGCTCACAAGCATGTATTATGTACTAATAACAAAAGCATTCACTCTGTAACACTGATAGGTTTTTACAGGCTGTTTGAGGCAACCTTGACTTCACAAGCCAGAATTACACCAGGCTGAATGATGGAAATCTCATAGGGCTGCCTTAGAAATGCGCCCCTGAAAACAGAGACACCTGAGTGAAGGACTAAAGATGGCAGGATGCTTTGGGGGCAGACCAAGAAATTCAGGAGTTTAGTTTTGTGCTGCTGAATATATCAGAGCTCCGTAACCATAACACTGAGTTTCTGCTTTGATTGTTGACGTGGAATTTAAACTGATTAATGATGTTTGACCTACTTGGTAGAGTGGTTTCTACTTTAAGCACTGAAGCCACTGCAAGATGCTGACCTTTGACAAGACTTGAGAATCTGATGGCACTGTACAACAAGTCCTGGTCATCCATGATACTAGTTTAGATCATTTTCAAATGACTTTACAAGGTACAAATCATAGTGTGCATTGCTGAGCTAACTCACCGATGAAAGAGATTTCACGGTGTCAGAAGTCTCTCCTCAGTGTGAGGCTTGATGTGTTTTGAGGAAGTGAACAGGGAAGGATGCTGTCTGCAAATTAACTGTCACTCTCAGAACTGTGTTGAACTGGGATGTGCCTGAGCACTGGTACCTGCCCTCTGGTTCACAAGGGCATCCCACCCAAAACATAAATGACTAAGGAGGTGTTGCACAAGGAGTTGCTGTGGTGTTGCCTCTTCCCCACTCTGTCTCTGGCTTTCGGGCAGTCCCCCTGAGAACACGGTTAACAACAGCCTTTTCAGTCTCTTCCTCTTTTCACAACTAGCTGTTGCGAAAAGGTTTCAGTCTGTTTTTTCTCCTGCCGGGTTTAGTGTGTGCAGAGTGTCAGGGTTGGCTTTTCCAGGATTATTCTCCTATTGCCTTGTATCTCCCAGGTTTGCCCTTGTCATCTAGACATAGACTCAAAAGGCTTTCTCTAGTTCTGTTCCGCATTGATCCCAGGCAACCCCCTGAGATTTTTCAAGCAATAACAGCTCTGACCTTACAGTACTTGGGTTTTCACTTGCACAGTGAATGAATGGGGAACTTTCTACCACCCAAGCTGGCTCACACTTCCCTTTGATTCATTCCCATCATTGGCTTGTGGCTCCTGCAGTCACAGCAGATTCCCAGCTGGATGCCATGGATGTGTTGGATGCTTTTTTCCAAGTTATCTGTCTGCCACTTACATTAATTGGTAGAATCAGCAAGGTTGATGGGGCTTGGATGATTTCTAGGTCATTGTATACAGTGAAATAATGCCAGCTTTCCCTTACATGTCCACTGTCTCAAACTTTGTCTCTTCTGTATCCTGGCAGATTGCTAAGGTACCTCTGTTACCATCTCAGAAAGCTGCAGGGTCTTTCTCACTCTGTTTTCATCTCTCTTAAAAAGTCAGTTCTTTTGCTTTTTCTTTTGCTATCAAAATTGCTATGTTTGATGTGGGTGCAAAATCTCAGCCCCCCCCCACCCCAAACCATCTACCCCAAAAAGACAACCTGAAAAGAGAAAACAGGATGATTTTGAATTACTTCTCTTCTACACCTCATGTGGTAATAAGTGTTTCCTCCTCTATACTCTCTTCTTGTCTGGAAGATCTTCCATAATCTGGGTGACTAATTCTAGTAATCTCTTGCAGCTGAGGCATGTGAGACAATCTCCTCATGCACACAGTAGTTTAACACAGTGTGATCAATATGTCATGTTCTTGCAAAGGCAGGAGCAGAGCTCTGGAGTTCAACAGACCTCTGCCTCGTTCTGTTCCTCACTGGTATTGACACAGCTTCATGGGGATTTTTGGGAAGACACTTCTACCTGTGCAAAAAACCTACAAACCATGGCACTTACCTCCCTTCAGCTGAAGACGAAAAGGTGCTATATGAGATCTAGCTGAAGGTGGTTCCTAAGATGTTTGTCTTGGGAAGTTAACAGAGCTGGTTTGCCACTTGGTCAATTATTATGAAAATGAAGTATGCAACATACTTGGGTTTATTCCTTTGCTCACAACTAATGATGCTTCAGAAGCATTAATCTATAGGAAAAGTAGGGGAAGAAAATGAAGTTAGTTCTTAGGGATTTTTTTTATGTGGGGTTGGGTTTTTTTTAATCCCTTGTATTGTTTCTTAACCACCAGGTGAAGGTCTGTATTTGCTAGAGGGGTGGCTTGAACAAATAGGTCAAAAGAGCTGGCTGCAATGCAAAAAGGCTGTGCAGGGAGCTGGATTTCAGTGCACTCGCTGTCTGCCCATGGTGGATTTCTCCCTTTCTATTATAATCCCCTTGCTGGAGCAATTGTGCTTGTAATGACAAAGCAGTATTGGGTGATCCTTTAGGAATTTCCTCTCTTGGCATTATGCCTCTGTTTAGTTCATCAGATTGGGATTCAGTCCTGTGCAATGTCCTTAGTCGTTCATGTAAACATACTGTCAGTGGCTATATAATAAGTATTTAAAGCCCTTCCCATGAATATCCCAGCTAGTCATTGGGATTTCATGAGCTCTGAGCTTGAGTTCAGTAATTCAGCTCACCACTGGCCTAATGCTACAAGACCCTGTTTTCACTGTCAACAAAACAGTGTTTGCAATAGTTAATGGAAAATGTCCATTCTGTGTACACACCTGCATTAGATACCCTGTAGGTAATTTCAGTATAGGCCTCATGCTCTCCTGCACAACCACAGCAGCTAAGAGCAGGAGAGGCATATGCAAACCCTTGAGGTTAGGGATTCACAGGTAAGAAATGGTTCCTTCCTCTGGAAGATGCTGCTCTCTTGCAGCTGAACCAAATGAGGTCCCTCTTTCATCACTGAAAAACAGGAGAGTTGTCATGAAACTGCTGGAGTCAGGAATGAGAAAGGCTTCTCAAGGTTAGCTACGCATCTAACTTTTCAAGGTGTGTTTTGGTTTTCTCTTCAGTCACCCTGTCTATGTTGTCTCACATGTCTAATAGAATGCTGCTGTCTGCTGTCTCTAATTTTATAACACATATAGAACATATGTCTATTATATGCTTGGTGGCACATGAATGGGTCATTTGTGGGATGACTGTCAACCCCAATACTGTACTATTGGCATTTTTTATTACCTGGCAACACTTCTTTTCAACCAAAAATAGCAGATAACAATAATACCAAGCTAGAAGAAGAGTCTTTTAGTTGTCTCATTTTGTACTTAAGCAAAATTTTGTGGCTTTTACTATCAGATTTTTGTGCTCATTAAGGGGAAAAGAGGGATACAGGACTTGAAATTACTTTGAAATCTTTTCATCCTGCCTAGATTTTAGGATGAAGGCATTCCTTCCAAAGTGCATGTCTGCCACAAAAGTTGTATTTTGTGATAAATATGCTGGCAGGCATGTTAAAACTGTAGTAAACGTATGCGTAGCTCTCTTACTTCTAACCACAGTCACGGAATACCAGGTTGGAAGGGACCTCAAGGATCATCTGGTCCAAGCCTTCTAGGCAAAGCATGACCTAGACTAGATGGCCCAGCACCTTGTCCAGCTAAATCTTAAAGCTGTCCAGTGCTGGGGAGACCACCACTTCCCTGGGGAGATTATTCCAGTAGCTGAATGTTCTCATTGTGAAAAATTATCCTCCTGTGTCCAGTTGGAATCTCCTCAGAAGTAACTTGTGCCCATGACCCCTTTTCTTTTGTCTTTTCCATGCAACTCCTTGTAAAAAGAGATTTTCTGCCTTCTTTGTAGCCACCCTTTGAATACTGGAACATGATGAGAAGGTCTCCCTTGAGCCTTCTTTTCTCAGGGCTGAATAAACCCAGTTCTCTTGGCCTTTCCTTACAGGGCAGGCTTCCTAGTCCTTGGATCATATTTGTGGCTCTTCTCTAAACACTTACCAGCCTGTCCACGTCTTTTTGTATAACTGAACAGTATTCCAAGTGGGGCCTGACAAGTGTCAAGTAGAGTGGGAAAATGCTCCTACTAGCTTATGAATTTCAAATGTATGCCTGTGCAATGGAGGATGCTGCAGGGTTTGTATAGGGTTGAGATCCAAGGACAGCTGAGATTCATACAAACTGCTGTGAATTCAGTGAGTTTTCCTCTTCTTTCCAAACAAATCTCCTAAGGTAGTGTCATTGGAGGACTGCGTTGCTGTGAAGTTGTGGTGCTCTCTGTTTTAGTGTCTTGTGTTTTGGAGTATTCACTATGGGATAGTCATATGAATTTCACTCTTCAGGTACTGTCCATCTCTAATGTATCACTTTCTTGGAGAAATTCCTGTCTTATTCATTTGCTTCATTCACTTTGCAAATCATTTGGTGATGCTTGAAAGATTTTTTCTTTAATATAAACTGAAGGGGATATTTTCTTCAGCCCGACAATGCTAATCTGTTCCAATCATGCATGAGAAGCAAAGAAGCAGAAAAAAAGAGCAAGAAGAGAATGAAAAAGGGATTTGTGATATTCCAGGGAATTCTAATCCTTCTCAAGGTTTTGTGGATGCATATGGTAGAAAAACTTGATAGAAGCAAGAAGAAAGAGAAATGAGATAATGAGATGAGAAAAGCACAAGTGGAAAAATGCTAAGGATCTTTATTACAGCCTCTGCTATTTTTTTGGTTAAAGTTACTGCTGAGATGCTTTCCTTTAGCTGAGAACTTATTAAATTTTAGGAGTGGTGTTGTCACAGCAGACATCCTGTACTTGCTGGATCAAAGAGTCTTTTGCTGTTTTGAGCACAGCCAGATTGCACTGTATGTAAGAACGTCTCAATTTTTCACATTACATGCTGAAATTGCTGAAGAAGTGAGTGCTGGAAACATATGCACCATGGTTTATTAGTAGGATGTGGGGAAATGATAAAATTATCATTTGGGTACGATCACAGCCATCAATCTCTTGGGGTAGGTGCTCTGAGCCTGAAATATGTGTTTTTCTTAGTAGAAATCACCAATACGGTAACACTACCATCACCATTACTGCTATTCCTCCTGGTTCATATTACGAGCTCTGGAAAGGTAGGATAGAAAAACATCACAAAGACGCCAGGATGTAATTTATAAGTAATTTACCAAGAGTTCTGGGGAATCCAGTGTACACCTCTGGGAGTGATAAAAAGAAGTAAAATTAAACTTTTGGATTTTACAAAACCAATTAAGTGCCAGCCTGACAGCTCCAGAGATTGAAATCTTTCTTGACGCACAGTGAAAGCAGCATGAAGTAGTCTTAAAAAGGGGATAAAGACAAAAACTCATTACAGTGAAACACTTGGTTATGATTATGGGAAGTAATTGAGCCCAGCTTGGAGTCATAAACTTGCAATTCTTTTATGGGGTGTGAGCTGGACTTGGACCAGATGGAGAAAGTGGTAGTTTGTATTTCACTTTGAAAACGCAGGCTGCATGCTCTGTTCAACCAGCCTGCAAATGGTGTTCAGGCAGTACGGCCTTTTTGTTGTTGTGCATTGCATCACTTGTAGTCTTGAGCAAGTTTTTTTAGAGCAAAGATCTCTTTTACATATTTATTTTTGTGTGACTTTGAAATATTTCCCAAGTTTTCTATTTATATGAAATATGGTTGCAGTTAAAGTCTGGCGTTGTGAGACCTGTAAGCCTTGCCGAGTACCACTGAAAACTGGTAGAAAATGTTTAATTTTGCCAACAGCAGCCTATAGAACTTAAAAGAGAAAATTAGAAAAGTCCTAATTTCGTGACTTTTTAAGGACAACAAGGCAGAGAAATGTGATCCGTGTAGAAATACAGACATGATTGCTGCTTTACCTTTCTACGGGTGGAAATGAACTTTATTTCTTTGAGCAATGATAAAAACAGAGGGAGTTCTGAGCAAGGAAAGGCTCAGCAATGATGGAAGGAAACACTTGGTTTTGCTGATTTGCAGTCAGAAGCCAATTGAAATGTCACTTGTCACTACGGGAATACATATTCTTTTTAGCCTTCCTGTTTTGTGCTAAATAATAAGCTCTTGAATTTCAAGGAGGAAAGTACTGGTTTTCCCATTTTCACACCAAAATAAACCGTGATAGGACTAACTGGTCTCTGTTGCTTGGCCTGCACTCTGCTGCTGGTCCTGTCTGGTGACCAAATCTGAACACTCGACCCCCAATTCTACCCTGTAGAACAAATCTTAGCATTACATCCAGAGAAAGAAAGATTTTTGTTATGTTTGTGCTTGAACAGTCATGTTAAATCACTGAGGGGAAGTACAAGAGGTGTTTTTATCCTGAGAGATGAAGAAATGAAGAGTAAGAAGTGTTGAGAAGAGGGAGCTGGGCCACACGTGGGGCTTTCTGGGTTGGATTGGAAATGACTTTTGGCATAAGACTCCTTTCCTTATGTGGCCCTGTGAATTAATGAAAACTAGAGCAGAAGATTTATCTTTTTTACTTTCTGTTCTCCAGCATCCCTTTTTTTTTTTTGAAAACTAAATGGTGGTTTAAGGGGTTGGAGGGCTGGCATGAGCAGAGAAGAATGCTGCTGGGTGGGTTGCACATACAAGCAGCTGGTGGGATAAAGGCAAGAATTGGTGTAATTGAGATTTCCAGGAGATGTGGGTCTTTCTGGTCTTGATGCTGGCCCATCTAATGTCAGAGAAACAGATGACTAGGGACAAGAACCTGGTGGGACTGGAGGCAGGGCTTGTGAGTGTGGTCAGATATAGGCTGCTCTGAGGCTGTGGAATGCCTTGGGTCTGGCCAGCTTAGCAGATACAGCAGGACTAGGGAAGCATTTCACACACATGCATGAGTGTTTGCTTGCTCTCTCCTCCCAAATGATTTTACTAAGCTGCCTGATGCGTAGAGTTAGCCTATGTATGGTTTTTAGAAGAGTACAGTGTTATTCTTATGCAGCTCAAGAAACATATGTTCTAAGTAATTTGGGAGACTTTAAAGTAGCTTTAAAAGAGTTAATTTCATGGCTGTTTGGAAGGGATTTGTGTTTTCAGCCTCCAGAACATAGAGAGCCCCAAAGGAGCCCTTTGAAGCCCATCTTTTTATTATTAGTTTTACAAGATCCTTCCACTGGAATCATTAAGAAGATAATAGTATCTGTGTGAATGTATCTGTTAGACCATTAGCTGTGGGCGACAGAAGGATCATAATCAAAACACTTGGTGCTTTTTCTTAACAAATTACTGTGCAAGTCAGTTGTTAAACAGCATTGTTTCATTTTCTCATAGCTCTGAGCAGAAACATTAGGGTCTTGCTGCTTCCCTTAATAAGGAAATGAGCCCTCCCTATGCAGTGGCCCTGCTTGAGGAGGTCATCAGTGACTATTTATCCATGGCCTCGATCAAAAGGGAGCTGTTTCCATGCAGAGGCAATACCAATTCTTTATGCCATTAAAAAGGAATTTAACTTTTTTACTTTCTGATGGCATTAAGTAATTCTCAGCAGTCCTTTGGCCACTGAAGAATGAGGAATACTTTTCTAAGGGCAGCAGATTTGAGGTCCAGATTGCATTGGTGCTGTAGGCAGCACTTCTTGTGTCTTTGACCAAGTAAAGACTGGAAAGGGAACTGGTAACTGTCTTCAAATATGTCAAGGGCTGCTCCAGAGCAGAAGGGAACAATCTGTTCTCCATGTGCATGGTGAATAACACAAGAAGCAGCAGGCTTAAATTACAGCAAGGAAGATTCAGCTTTGCTCTTGTGGAGCTGGTTTTCAAATGGGAAGGACTGTGAAGGTAGGGCATCGCTGTCGTGGAAGTAGCTGGAGAGCTGCCCCATGAAATGTGCCTATGTGGAGAGCCAGAGTTTGTCCCACTACTGCCACTGTCTCAGTCGTGGTGGCATGAGCATGGCATAAGGACAGGAAGGGACAGTGAAGATCAAGTTTGCAGAGGTTAAGTGTGGTGGTCACACAAGGCCAGATGGGGTGTGAAGAACTTGACACTTCCTACAGCTCCATTAAAGCAAATATTTAAGTAACACTGACACTTTTCCCCTCAAATCCTTCAATGCAACTCATTGCTCTGCCTACTACTCTGCACTGGGTGAACAGTGAGCCTCAAGGGAGGGGCTGGAGAAAGGGCTTTCCAAAAGCACTGTGCTGACAGGTTGTTTCATGTAAAAGGTTATATTTTGGTGAAAAGCACTGGGATCTTCACTTGTAGAGCTGAAACAGGGCCACAAAGATGGGGTAAAAGAAAATAAGAGGACAAGTCAGGGTGGGAAAGACTGGGAACAGCCTTAAATTAATTATTGTGGTTCCTCACTTGGAGATCAGTGAGAGCCTTGTCGTGTTAACAATTTGATTGGGTTATTTTATTCACTAGGTGGAAGAACAAAGGCGCCCAGGAGACTGTCTTCTTCCACATTCTCCATAGGGTAGACTGAGGGAAGGCCCTGGTAGCTGAAAATGTCAGAAGAACCTGCTGTCATCTCTGCACCTTCTCTTGGAGAAAGTGATCTTATTGAAAGACCAGAGCTTGTAGGGAATCTGTGTTGATAAAGGTATTTTCTGCAGTATTTATAGCTGTTTTTTGCTTTTCCTTTCTAATGATATTAAGTCCCAGAAGCAACCATGGGCACAAATGAAAAGGCATGCTTCTTTGTAGAGGAAAAAGGTAGTATGACCTTTATTTCCTCTTAGGGCTTAAAAAGGTAAGACTCTCTTTACTCACATAGGTTTTATATAAAGATCTGAGCCTCAAGTTCCAGTGATGTCCAGAGAAAAGGCTGGTGCTCTGTTACTAAAAAAAGCTTTTGATTTAACTGTACGTTTACTGTAATCTTAGGAAGGTTGGCTATCATAGCTTAATCGTGCCTTGCTTCGTGCTTGCACCCCTTTCCAGCTGCTCACGATGTAGCCTGCGCTGATCAACCCTTTCCTAAAAATAAACAGTTCTAAATGTACAGACTCAGAGCCTAACGTAAGACAGCCAGTCAGCTGGGATGAGCCGCAGCCCCGTGAATGTTTGTCTCGCTGAGAAGACCATGAGGCGGGCTTCATTTGTGTTACAAACAGCTGTCCTGGGCACCGTTTGCTTTGCAAACAGCAAATCTGAAGTGAATAATTTCTGCAGAGCATATAGATATGCGTAGCACGGGGAGGACATGTTGCTAAAGAAAGTCCAGCCCATCGCTCCGGCTGCAGTTTCCAGAAGGTCTCAGCTTTCTTTTTATGAATCGGAAGAAGCTCATTCCCATTAATCCATTAGTCATTAGTGGCGGAGGGCCGGGCATTTCGGAGCACACCAGCAGGCAGCTGGACTATGCTGTCGCTGCAAAGACCCAGCACACATGAATCAAAATAGTTGGGTGATGTCATGTCACGGTGTGAGCGTGCCCAGGACGCTGGCTGCCAGGAATTGTCTGTCCAGGGGTGGTTTCCTTTTACAGCCTTTTTAAAGGGTCATCATGCCGAGCTGCACATGACAGTTCCCTTCAAGAGAGCTTGTGGCTCCTTTGCATAGCTAGTATGTTTTAAATGAGGGAGCTTATCTGGTGGTTCCTGACCCTTTCCGCATGAACTGATCCACTGGGAAATGTTGCTTCAGTCTCCGAATCTTCTGACGGCTGACAGATAAGAGGTCCGTGGCTGCAGGCTGAGCAGACTTTGAACTTCTCCTGTGTCCACAGATACTTTCAGGCGAGTTACTGTACACTGGAATTAAGGCTGGGAGAACCCGGAATGCAAGGTTTGGCAGCCTGCTGCAGAGCGGCTCTCCATGCAGACCGCAGCCCAGCGCCTCAGAGCTGAACTGCCGGCAAGCTGGACTTCTTTTTGCACCCGCATGATCTTTCCGGAGCTTTGATTTTTCACACCTGGGCTTTTGGTGTAGTGACACCTTGCCCTACCCCTCGTGCTGCCTTTTGTTCTTCAATCCCGGGCATGACCGACAGCTGCTGTCGCACAAGCGCATGTTTCATCTCATGAAGCGTTTTGGTAGCTTTAGAGGGAGCAAGAAGAGAAAGGAGCAGTGCAAGAGCTTGGAGAGATGCCAGTCTGATCCCCGTGGCCTGTTTGGTAGGGACTGTCTTCATTATCCATCTGGAAAGGAGGGAGATTGTTATTTGGGAGAGGGCGGCAAGTGGGGCATAGCGAATAACTGAGCAACAATTTTGTGCTTCCCAATTTCATTGACTGAATTGTGCAGTTGTTGCGTGGAGGTTATTTCTATGTTAGTTTTAACCAGAGATGAACACCTGAGCAGATACCTGTAACACATATCAGATAAAACCTTTAGGAAATGAGTGATGGTATGAGAAGCCTTACTGTAAACACTAGGGAATACATTCAAAAGGGGCTATTGACTAATGTTACTTTTATTGAAGGATAGTAACTAAATGCTATGTTAGGGTTAACACTGTATATTAAAAAGATTAATTTGAAGTAGAGAAAAATTGAACATCAATGGTAAGTAATGCATTAAAAACCATATCTTACTGATACTGCAGTTATCGATACAATTGTGTTTGAATTCCAAGCAGGGACCCTTCTCCATTTATCAAAAGCTTTTCCTGGTCACTAAGTATCAACTCTAGTACAGGCGCTGAGTTGTTTGTTTTGGAGGGTATCTATCTGTGTATCATATGGGGATCAGCTGGTCACAACCTCACAAGAGCTTTAATAAGTGGATCTGGCTGGTTTTCTTAAGAATAGTGGAGAAATACAATGTTGAATGCATTTCTGATATGGACTAATAGTAGCTGGTTTACAATTCTGGTTTACAACTCTGGTTTACAGCTCTGGTTCCTCGATGACCATGAGTGCTGCTGAGAGATTCTATCCTGTGACTAAGAAGTTTGAATCTGATGTTACACTGAATCAGCCACATAAGGCACCATTTAGAGAGGCTGACTTGTACAAAGGGTAGGCAAGGCTCTTTTTTACTCTCTGTCAGACAGGAGTCACTGTGTTAAGTCCGGCAGAATGGCAAATGAGTAGTGTTGGACCATATGGATGGTGTGGATACGTACATATAGATTTAGTGATGGGAAGTCGCAATTGGTGGATGGGTGGCTGCCCAGGAAGCTTGGTTTTCTATCATTCAATGTTTTGCAAGTTATTTAGTGGATGTTTGTGCTGTTTTTAAGGTGTCCTTCTTGGAGATGCTTCTCCCTTTGTTCCTGTTTTGTACAGTTAAGTGTTTTTAAATCCAAGGTACTGCACCTTGTTCTGCATTCCCCTAAATCCATTCCATCAAACCTGCCTGAGGGTTTCTGCTGGAGTGGTAATAAAGGTGATGTGAATGAAACATGACTCAGGTCTTTCGAGTTTAACAGTGTCAGCAAGATGCAAAAAGACCAGTACAGAGTTTATATAAAGTTTATCCCGCATTTGCAATTAAACCCCCTAAATTCTTACCTGGGCACAAACACATGTGCGATCTGTTGATTGAGTGATTAATGGCACTTTGAGCCACTAATTCACCCTCTTATGGTTTCTTTAGTGAGATGTGAATAGCCAATAGGACTTGCTGCTGGAAGCACCAAACATAGCGTTTCAAGTCTGCTTCCACAAAGTCTAACTCTAAACTCCTCCCTTATCTTCCTCCATGGAGAAATAATTTATTCTGCACCAAGAGCACTGGCTATATAAACTGTAATGTTTGTGACAGAGTTATAAATAATAGTTAGAAGCGTAATGACAGAAATGCTGAAAATATGCTCCTCTTTATCCTCATTCCCATTAATCCAGCTCTGTAACTGACTCCAGTGATACACTGTAAGCATTGGGCAGAGTTTTCTGCACAGTATTTACTCTACATACTTTGCAAATGCCATTCTTGTAAGAACATGACCAGGTCAGCTCCCTGCATCGCATTTCTGTCATGAACAGAGAACTACTAAGTCGCAAGAGTCCAAAAAAAGCAAACGAGATGTGTCTGCCTGCCTTGGACACTTTGCTGCAGGGATTGCCTCTGCCATCCCAGCCGAGTCTGGATTCCTTTTGGGAAACAGGTTACACACTAGCAAATGCTTTATTCTCCCCAAATGGCCTCAATTATTTGCAGGGGAAAGTAAAGCCAAAAGCTTTGCATTATTTATTTGCATTATTTGCCAAATTTAATCTGTATCTCATAACCATTAGGCCTTAATAAACACTTTCTGGGCAGCTTTCAAGCGAACTGCCAGTGCTCAGCAGATTTTGTGATCAGTATTAGTGATGTGCAGGAGCATTGGAAGCAACCAAACATGATGGCTGATCACACACTGATGGATCCCATTTAGTTCCTGTCTGCCATCAGGGATGAGAAACAAATGATAACAATCCAACATGGGCTTTCCCACCCTCCTCTCCCAGGGTTACTGTGCTGCCACTGCAGCCTCACTATGGCTGAATGAGCTTAAATTGTATTCGGGAAAGGGATGGAAAAGGAAAGAAGAGGAAAAATTCCCCTGATGACCCAGAAAAGTAGTGCTCTGTCACCTGGTCTCGTTGAGTCAAGAATTTCTAATTTTTCAAGGCCATGTCTGTAGGCATTTTAAGGAAGAGTCCTCTGGTCGCTAAAAATAGGGTTGGGCCATTGCAGCTTCTTGTATTTGCAGGGTTAGATACCATCAGGCCACTGCAACTGGAGTTATCAAGTAGTACATTCTTCTGTGTACCAATTGATCTGAACCCCATCCTTCCTCTGCGATGATGAAGAGGTTCACATCCTGGTAGAGAAGTGGAGGGTGGCATTACCAAGGATGAGCATCTCTGTAATTCCCTGGGTTTGGAGCCTTACAAGTCCTTTTATGCCATGTGAACAGCAAGAAGAGACCTTAGCTTGGCCAAACAGAAGCAGAGAGCACACAGAGAGGGGAAATGGTAAAGCTTGAATGAGCACCAGGAACAAATGAGAACAAGGAGAGTTGTGGGGTGAAGGCAGCTTTGCTCCAAGAGAGGAGCAGCCAACAGAGAGACCTAAAAGCTTGAGCTATGCACCAAACAGCAGGGAAGCTGATTTAAGCAATATTATTTTGGCAGGGCTGAGAATGAGGATTACCTAAAATTTCTCCAGTCTCTGGGTCACCACCAGAGTCTCCTCCTTCCTCTTGCAGCTGCTGCTTGCCTGTGCAGGGTTGCTGGCAGCTCCTGCTGCAGCCTAGTGTGTTGTAAATAGATAGGCTCTATGGCATTTCTGCAGGGGACAACAATTTGGCCCCAGTGAGACTAATTGTAGTGGCCTTTAAAGGACACCATTTATTGCATGAAGAATTGAAGGACACATGCAAAAGGTAGAAGAGCTTCTTCCCTACCCATGGTATGAGTGCCCAGTGAAGGAACTGCTCTGTAGCACTTATGGCTGCCATGACCCTGGTGCTACCTTGTGCTCAAGCATTTAGCCTCAAACCATGTCATTTTGGAGGCTTTTAGCTGCACTAAAGTGCCCAGAAGCTTCTATTTGCCCATGCTGTTACTCTTGGGATTTATTGCTGTGGATTTTAATCAACAGGGGCCAATGCTGAGCCCCAACAAATCAGGTCCAAGGAACTCCAAGCAAACCTCAGTGCTGCCCCTTGGCCCCTGACCTGTCCTGCCTCAATAGCAGCCTCGATGCTAATTCCCTGCAGCTGTTGTGGTGAAGAGCAACTAAATTAGCACTAGATGAGGAGTAAGCCTGCTGAATGACTCAGGCCCAAATACATACGTGGGCAAACATGCTTCCACCCCACCGTGTGCACAGATCAGGTGAAGGGCAGGAGCTTGTTACCAAGTCACTCCGTAATTTGCTGTAGCCACATTGGCAGCACTCAGTGCACATGTTTTATCTCAAGTCTCTGCAACTCCTGCAGGATGGAGGACTTCTGAGGCTGTAGAGCTGATCTGGGACGTGCTGTGTTTTACAGTATCTCCAAATACTCAACCCAAGGAGAAATGTGAGTGTGGGTTGTGTGTCCAGCAAAGAAATCATACTCTTCCTTCCCAACAGCAGAGATGTGGCAACTGCATCAGTGGTCACAATGAGGGCTAATGTGCCATAGGATGAAACCAGCTCAGACAGCAGTCCATGGCAAGGTCCAAATAGCAGATGGTTCACAACCTCTCCAAGTGCAGATGGAAACCCAGGGGATTCTTCAGCCTGGCTCACATCACCGTTTCTTGGCACAAGCCACATTGTGGCTAGTTGCAATGAAAACGTGTAGGAGGAGGACAGAGAAGTGACAACAAAAGGAGACAGGATTTGATCTCCTTCTTCTCCAGGCTGGGAAGCTGCAGCTCACCTGGCACCTTGCCCCAAAGTGGGTGATGCTGTTTGTGGGAGGAATGGAGCTGAGATGTTTATTTTTCTCATTCTGGTGGGAAGTTTCTGTTATGAGGCACTGGGGGAAAAACCAGGGTGGAAATGTTTCTGGAGAAATTAATGAGAGTGAGGGGGCTGCTGCACGTTCCAGAGTCTGCCTTGAAAGAACTGAAGGAGCAAAATCCTGTTGCTTCTGAAAAGCAGCTTAAAACCACCAGCATCAGAGACGGCCATGACAAACTGAGATCGCTTTGGATGTTAATGATTTTTCTCTGCTGGTTTTCATGCTCTGTTGAGCTGACAGTGACTTTAGAAAATGTGCAGCCCTGGCTGATGAGTACTGATTAATTTTGTACTACAGTGAGCTCTGAGACCTAGAAGCTGTGAAATTTCTGTGGCTGGTTGTCAGGAAGGAGAAAAGCAGTCTCAAGGAGGAAGAAATGTTTGAGACTTCTTATTTTGCCATTTTCTGCTTCCTTACAGTCACCGTGCTGGTGTTTTCTGGCACAACCCAGCTTTGTATGCAGCTTCACAGCATTCTGAATGGGGGGAAAAGGCTTATGCCCATCACAATACAATCAGCAAGGTATTTTGAAGGTATTTTATATAATCTAGAAGAGGGTAGATTTAGCTTAGTTATTAGGAAGAAGTTCTTCCCTGTGAGGATGATGAGGCCCTGGCACAGGTTGCCCAGAGAAGCTGTGGCTGCCCCATTCCTGGCAGTGCTCAAGGCTGGATGGGGCTTTGAGCAACCTGGCGTAGTACAGGCGTCCCTGCCCATGGCAGGGGTTTGGAGCCAGATGAGATTTAAGGTCCCTTCAAACCCAAACCATTCTATGATTCTATGATTTTCAAGCAGGTACTGATAAAATGAGGTAGAAATAAACCCCAGAAAGCCTCCACTGATTTTGTGGAAATTCAGATGCAGGTTTACTGAGCAGTGTGCTTTGCCCTGGACTCTTTCCCTTGCTCCCTCCATGGTGCAGAGCCCAGCGTCCTTCCTCTGCAGCCCTTGAAGAAGATGTAGAATTTTTGCCTGCACAATGAGCTGTCCGAGAATGAAAATCCTTCTCTATTTTCAAAGAAAGCTGTATCTGTCTGAAGGGCAGTTTGTACATGGGAAAGTACAGCGTGTTCTCAAGGCACAGAATTACAGATCAGTGCTGCAAATGAATCTGCCCACCCACACTTCTTCCAAGTCCTGCTTGAGGCAGCCCTGTGCATCTCCTCACAAAGTTTGATTAAAAATACCTATATTACTATAAATGACTGAATTACTCAACACTGACGTACTGTTGTCAACAAAGTGGTGGGTGAGACCAGCAGAGCCAGCTTCCTGTTTGGCAGGCTATTTTACAAACTACAGGTTTTGGTCAAGGAAAGCTCCCATCTGGGAGCTTGTGGTCCTTGTTGGAGCTTTTGGGTGCATGTGTCTGTCCCCTAGGTAGAGTAGCAGCAGACTTCAGTGATAAATGTTATTCTGGAAAGACAGAGAGAAACTAAAAGCAGATCTTGGATTGAACCTAGCTAAAGCTGTGAAATGCAAGTATGGGAAGGGTTCATTGAGTTGGAAAAGGAGAAAATGAGACAGAAGGGAGCCTGGCACTGACTGTGAGTGAAAGTGGATGCAGATGCTGCCTGTTTCTGAAAACAGATGATATTTATATATTTATCAGGATTTCCTTCTTCTATTCTTCACTTCTGTGGTCTTCAGGTAACAGCTCACTTCTGATAAGTATCTAAGGCAGTAGCCTTATCTTGTAATATAATTAACTATCTGATTCATTTTTGAGGTGAAAAGAAAATAATGTAGATAAGGCTTTCTCATACGATACTTCAGTTTAGTGAACACAGCCTGGCATGCCCTCACGATGGATGCTAGAGGGTTACAACTGACATACCAAAAATCACCGCAATTACTGATTTCTGTTCATCCTCTCACTCACATCTTTGGTGAACTGGATGGGAACAGTGTAGGGGTGATTTTTTCCCCTCCTTCTTTCGCTTGCACTTTTCAAGGGCTCTGACTTTCAAAAGAACAGCCGTATGAGAAGCTGTTATCCTACACTGACTTTTTATTTGATTTGAATGGGCTAAGCTAGACCACAATTTATTTATACTCCCATGCATCTATATTACAAATCCCGTTGCCAGGCTTTAAAAGCAAGCGCAGATCTATTTTCACAGCCTAAAATTCCACTTGACAAAAGTATTTAGATAGGTGGTACATTTGTTTAATTAGAAATCAATGTTCTGGACTATTGACTCCTTGCTCAAAGTTTCAGTGAATTGCCCAAGAGTGCTGTTTCAAAGATGTTGTTAAGACAGTTTGTTTGTCAGGTTTATTGGATCAGCAAATCCCAGGAATTGCCAGGATTCAGCTGTTTTCTACTTTCACCTTTATTCTTGTCCAACCTAAAAGCAGTTTGAGGGCTTAAAAGTGCTCAGAGTTGTAGGATTTAACACCTCAAAATTGTTTTAGTCATTTTATTATTATTGCAGAGTCGTACTGAATGCAAAGGCTTACGTCTGGAGAGACGAAGGGCTGGTCTGTGAGATCTCATTGTGCGCCTGGCAGGCTTGGCTTAGAAACTCGAATTCTCCACACCAGAAAGGTCACGCAGCCTTACTTGGTTTGAGGATGGAGCCTAGTGCTGCATTACACACTTGCACTGAAGAGTTCGCATCCTGTCCTTTTCTGCTCCTTCTTTGATGAAGTCAGGGCAATTAAGCTGGAGGAGGAATAATAGAATTAGCTGACATTAATTAAGAGCATCCTGTTGTGTCTTCAGATTTTTTTCCAGGCATTGGAAAACAGCTGCTTCCCAGTGCTGCGTTCTCTGTTGGGTAACAAGGACCCTTTTGACACGCTTGGAGCTACAGTCACTGAATTGTTTAACAGATCCTGCCCATCTGGTCCCATGGTTTTACTTACGATAGTGTACGCAGGATTCTTGTGACAGTCCTGCCTTTCCTGGCAGGCAATGTTCCTGGAGAGGGACAGATGATTTGTGACATCCCTGCTGCTTGTGTGTAATATAATGGGAGATATTAAAAAAGAATAGGGCAAGAAATCTTTTTAAATAATATGGATGAGGGAGAAATGAGATGGAAAGTCAACTGAAGACACGAGGGAGGCAAAATGTTTGCAATGAAGAAGCTCTGGCTGCAATAATTGTAACGAAAGTCTTGTGGGTGCTCAGAAGTGAGGATTGCACCAGTATCCTGGAGAGAATGACTGACTTAAAAGGGTGAGAAGCTGCTGTCCTGGTTTAAGCTCAGTCAGCCACGAAGCCACTCCCTCACTCCCCCCCTTCCT